>CANYLF010155301.1:0-12116 GCA_948193215.1 Bocquillonia castaneifolia
AGGCCCAATACAATGTAACAGAAAAATGGTATCTTTCTAGAATATTAATAGAATGGGGACCAATGGGACACTTGTAAGAAATCTAGCAGGTGCTCCCAAAACCCTAAATTCCTTGAACATACTATATAAAGAATAGTACAAGGATATGTGAGTTAATTATATTCTTCTAAAACCCTAAACCCTTCTATTCTCTATTCTCTTGGTACTATTCACTGACTTAAGCATCGGAGTACGAACGGGACCCCCCAGTCCCGACGTATTCTAACTTGTTATTTGTGTTATAGAGGCCCGCAGGACAGCAGTTGAGACCCGTCAGTCAGGTTTAGAGACCCGGAAGTAGAGAATAGATACCTAAATGGATGACCCAAATCCATCAGTTGGTGCGGATAACGTAGACAATAACACTGTCACCGGGATACCGGCGGGTATGACCGTAAATATTCATCAAGGATCTCTTACCAGAAATGACGGAATACCATTTTTTAATTGGACACCAACAGGTCCTTCGACCAAAGTAACTTACCAGCATCCCCATACCTCTAATCATAGAGTCACAACCAGATTCTTGACACCCTCTCAACCAAGATTCAATACAACAGTACCAGTGACAATACAAACCCTTTCAAGCAACCATACTTCTTCTTCACCCTTAACACCAAACCTAGGAATGCAACCACAAGTGAATTTACAGGAAACAATGAACAACTTGATGTTGGAAATGGCTAGTATTTTCCAGCAAAGAATGGCTGAAGTTTTGCAGCAGTACGGCCAACCAAGAATCTTTTCACTATGTCCCTTATACACCCAGCCGATCCAAGAATCTTTTCACTATGTCCCTTATACACCCACTTATCATACCCCAACGCCCAACTACTACAACCCATAAACCTACATACCTGAAGGAGGAGATGAATCTGAGGTTAACAGGGGCCATGGCAGGAACCCACAGGGGGCACAAGAAGAGAGGCCGCTAACAGCTGCTGGGGTAGAGCAGCAGGTCCTAGAGGTGTTCAGAAGGTTAAAAAGAGGAGATCTGGAGGAAGACTTCCAATGGGACTGCGGATCCCCTTTATCAGCAGCTATCTTGCTGGAACCCCTACCAGAAAAGATTAGAACCCCCAAGATGGACTCCTTTGATGGGTCAGAAGATCAGAAGGAACACGTAGCAAAGTTCCTAACTATGATGAGCCTACAACATGGAGTGACAGACGCTGTAAGGTGTAGGGTGTTCCCTACTACACTCAAAGGAGCCGCTCAACAATGGTACCTCCGGCTCCCTAGCTCCTCAATCAACAGCTTTGCAGATCTACAAACCGCATTCAGGAAGCGATACAGGATAAACGTCCCGCCCCTAAAGAAATCCAATGACTTGCACAGATGCACCCAAAGATAAGACGAATCCCTTAGGGATTATGTAATAAGATTCAATAAGGAGGCAATGTTGGTAGAAAACCTTAATGAGGAACAGCCATTGAAGCATTAAGAAAGGGCACCCGCTTCCAAGAACTACATAACAAGCTCATCACCAAAAAACCCACCACCTTTAATGAGGCAATCGCTATCGCCCAGAAGCAGGCAGATCTAGATGACGCCTTAAGAAATGACAGGAGAGACATGGAGAGAAAATGAGAAAGCAGCCGAAGGGGAGCAAAGGCCGTGATGGTAAAGGAGGGAGAGAACCTTTCAGGAGCCACTCTGACTATAATACCCGGCATGAGTACCTAAGCCGCGGTAATTTCACACCATTAACTACTCGTATAGAGGATATCTTATTCTGGATTAGAGAGAATGGGGAAGATATCACAAAGCCCAGGACATTGAAGGTGGAGTCCTAGGACAGAAGAAACCAGAACAAATACTGCAAATATCACAGAGACCATAGCCATACTACTGAGGAGTGCAGGAATTTACAATATGAAATAGAGCGGCTGGTGCAAAAAGGCAAACTAAAGAAGTTTATGGGCAGTACAGAACCAGAACAGAAGAGAGAGAGAGAGAAGAAAAGAAAGAAGAGACGCATGAACCACCTTCAGTAAAGAAGAGGATTGAAGAAAAACTTTATGGGGTCATAACAGGGGGAAACCCACTGATAGAGCCGCCAAGAAAAAAGCAAAGACAGCAGGTGCTCACCATCGACACCAACTTCCCTGAAGTCTCATTTGATCACACAGACGCCACTCATGTGAAAGAGCCGCACAATGATGCACTAGTAATTGAAGCAATGATAGGGGAATATTGGGTGTGCAGACTGCTAGTGGATGAGGGAAGTGCAGTCAACCTAATGACCAAAAAGGCGTACCTGACCATTGAAGGGGAGCTAGCGGCTCTCAAACCTGTAAAAAAAGCCATTGGTGGGTCTAGGCGGCAGGCCAATACAATCGCTGGGAATAGTTAAAATGGAGATGCATTTTGGTGAAGACCCAAGCCCGACTAAAACACTAAAGGTACCATTCAATAAAGTTGATATGGATCTAGCCTATAATGCTATTTTGGGGAGACCCCTATTGTATGAAACAGGTGCCAATACAAGTATCAGATACTTGACAATGAAGATCCTAACCCCCAAAGGTCCCGTCATGATCAGAGTAAACCATGAGGCATCCCAGAAGTGCTATACAGTAGCCGAGGGAGGAAAGGAAGAGACACTTAGCATTAAACAAATTATGACTCCTCACATGGGAGAGAAAAGAACAGAACCGGGGGATGTAACGAAGGAGTTTGGGATGGCTAAAGCTAAAGTAAAGATAGAGGGGAGAATGAAACCAGAAACTGAAAGAGGAATCACAGATGTTTTGATGGACAATCAAGATCTATTTTCAATAGACCCGCGGGAGATAAAAGGCGTAGACCCGAGCATCATTACTCATAAGCTCGCGATTGATCCAAATGCAAAACCAGTAAGGCAAAAGAAGAGAAATTTCAGCCTGAAGAAGTAAAGAATAATAGCAGATGAGGTAAAAAAGTTGGAGGCAACCGGTTTTATTGAGTCGATTGAACATACAGATTGGTGTGCTAACATAGTGCTAGTCAAAAAACCTAACGGCAAACACCGAAAGTGTGTGGATTTTACAAATCTGAACAAGGCCTGCCCAAAGGATAATTACCCTTTGCCCTCTATAGATCAGCTGGTGGATTCAATAGCGGGTCACGAGCTCTTTTCCATTGTTGATGCAGCTAACGGGTATCACCAGATCCCAATGAGCCAAGCTGATAAGAGCAAAACAACATTTATCACTGACGGGGGAACCTACTGTTATAGAGTGATGCCGTTCGGGTTAAGGAATGCAAGTGTTACCTACCAGCGGCTGATGAACTATATGTTCCAAGGGCATATAAGAAGAACATTGGAGGTGTATGTAGATGATCTAATCATCAATAATAAAAGGGAGGAAGATCACCCCACAGATCTCAGAAAAGTAGTGTTTAGCATCTTCAGGAAATTTGGAATGAGGCTCAATCCAAACAAATGTGCTTTTGGGATAAAAGCTAGAAAATTCTTAGGGTTCATGGTCTCTGAGAAGGGGATAGAGGCCAACCCAGAGAAAGTACAGGCTATACTTGATATGAAGCCGCCAAAGAATATAAAAGAAGTGCAGAAGCTCAATGGCCGGATAACGGCGTTAGGCAGATTTATGTCTTATAGGGCAGTGAAGTCTCTGCCATTCTACCAAACCCTGAGGAACGTAAAAAAGTTTGACTGGACAGAGAAATGCCAAATAGCTTTTGAGAAGCTCAAAGAATTCTTGTCTTCACGACCAATGCTAAGCCAACCCATACCTGGGGAGCGGATGTATCTTTACTTGGCTGCAGCAGATGAAGCTATTGCTAGTGTGTTGATCAGATAGGAAAATGGAGAGCAAAAGCCGATTTACTATGTCAGTAGGTTACTGAAGGGGTCAGAGTTGAGATACCCGATGATAGATAAGCTAGCATTGGCTATCGTTGAAGCTTGTAAAAGATTGAAGGCCTATTTTCATGCTCATACCATTGTGGTGAGAACTAATATGCCACTAAGAAAAGCCCTGGAGTGCCCAAAAGCATTCGAGTAGCTGGTTAACTGGTATATCCAATTGGGGGAGCACGATGTCAGATACGAGCCTAGAGCCGCTCTAAAAGCACAGGTCATCACGGATTTTATGGCTGAAATAAGGGGAGATAAGGAAGAGCAAACGATGGACAATGTGCCAGAGAGATGGGAGTTGTATGTGGATGGTGCAAGTAATGAAAAAGAGGCAGGAGCAGGTGTCCTTCTAATAGGACCAGGTAAAATTCAAATCATCTGTGCCCTGAAACTTATGTTTAAAGAAACTAACAACTTGGCAGAATATGAAGCAATGATAGCTGGCTTATCGATGGTAGATGAATTTAAAGCAGAAAACATGGTGGTGTATAGTGACTCCCAATTGGTGGTGAACCAAATGAATGGTAATTTTATCACAAAAGAGCCGCTGATAGTAAAATATCCGAAGAAAGTAAAGAAGCTGCTGCAAAGGGTGAAAGAGAGAGGCGATGAAGCAGAAATTTGTCAGATCCCTAGAGAAGAGAATAAGGAGGCGGATATGTTGGCAAAAGCAGCGGCTGAAGGGGTAAAAGCATTTCATAAAATTCTGCTAAGGGAGGAGTTGACCAGCCCAAGTGTTGAAACAGAAGAAGTTCTGAAAATTGCAGAAATAGCTGAATGGATGAAACCCATTATTGCCTATAAAACAACAGGGAAGTTGCCAGAAGACAGGAAATAGGCATAAAGATTGCAAGCAATTGCTTCACTCTACCATTACCAGTATGGAGTTTTGTTCCTGAAAGCCAGATCCCACCCGTGGTGTCATTGTGTATCGGCGGGTGATGGCCTCCACTTGATGAAGGAAATTCATGAAGGAATTTACGGATCACATGAGGCAGCCCCTACCTTAGTCAAGAAAGCACTCTTTTAGGGATATTATTGGCCAACCATGTATAAAGATGCGCAAGGATTGGTAGAAAGATGTGACAAGTGTCAGAAGCATGCTAAGGTGAGCCATCTGATGGCTAGTTGCCTGTCACCCATTGGAAGCCCCTAGCCCTTCGCCATATGAGGAATGGATATCCTTGGACCTTTTCCACTGGCATCGGGCCAAAGAAAGTTTTTAATTGTGGCCATAGATTATTTCATAAAATGGATAGAAGCCATGCCGGTGCCCACCATCACCGAGGAAAAGATAAAGTAGTTCTTTAGAAACGAAGTCATTTACAAATTCGGCATCCCCCACACCTTGATTACAGACAACGGAATGCAATTTGACTGTGAAAAATTTAAAAGCTTCTGCTGCAACCTGAATATACAATTACACTTTTCATCTGTGGCACACCCACAAACGAATGGACAAATAGAAAATGCCAATAGAACTCTACTAGAAGGGATCAAGAAGCGGCTTGATGATTTGAAAGGCGGTTGGGTAGATGAACTGTACAGTGTACTGTGGGCCTACAGAACAACTCCAAGAAAAGCTACGGGAGAATCCCCCTTCCGCCTAGCTTATGGCATGGATGCAATGATCCTGGCGGAGATAACATTCCCACCATGACGTGTCTTGAACTATAACAAAGAAGAAAATGAAGTCTCGGCAAAGATTAATAATGATCTGTTACAAGAAAGAAGAGATCAAGTCGCTATTCGAGCAGATGCATATCAACAGCAAGCTGCCAAGTATCATGACAAGAGAGTAAGAGTCAAACACTTTAAAGTGGGAGACCTAGTCTTATGAAGAGCAGATGTGGGAAAAGGCGAGGTAGGAGTCGAAAAGCTGGGAGCTAACTGGGAAGAGCCTTACGAGGTGATGGAAGTGCTTGGCAAAGGGGCATACAAACTGGCAAACCTTGACCGAACTATCCTCCCCCGGACGTGGAACGCCGAACTACTAAGAAAATACTACCAGTAATTGTAATTTTCTCATTTATGAAACAGTTCAGGTTCTAACCATATGTTATCTTATTTCTATTTTGTACAGCACCTATCAAACCACTGTAAGAGGCTCCAAGTTAGCCCAGGCGAAGAGGTCAAGTCCTATCAAACCGCCATAAAAGGCTCCAAGTTAGCTCAGGAGAAGAGGCCAGGTCATATCAAACTGCTGTAAGAGGCTCCAAGTTAGCCCAGGCGAAGAGGCCAGGTCATATCAAACCAGTGTAAGAGGCTCCCAGTTAGCCCAAGCGAAGAGGCCAAGTCCTATCAAACCGCTATAAGAGGCTCCCAGTTAGCCCAGGCGAAGAGCCTAGGTCCTATCAAACCGCTGTAAGAGGCTCCAAGTTAGCCTAGGCGAAGAGGCCAAGTCCTATCAAACCACTGTAAGATGCTCCAAGTTAGCCCAGGCGAAGAGGCTAAGTCATGTCTAACAGTCGTAAGAGGCTTCAAGCAGCCCAAGCGAAAAATAACAAGATATATCAACCCACTATAACAAGCTTCAAACAGCCGGGCAAATTAGCTAGAAACGAGATCACAAAATAAGACCAAATAGCATATTGAAATAAAATACAAAGACAAAAATTCAAGAAAATATAATTTCATTCAACGAAATAATATTGTTCAAAAAAGACATTCAAAGAAAAATACAAAAAAAGCTAATCTACAACATGTACAACGGCCTCAAGATTTCCTCCTTGGTCGACCTGCATGCCACTGTCGGGTGCGACAATATCGCCAACGGTTAAAGGGGAAAAAGTAGTAGGAGAAAAAAGAACAGTAGAAGCTTCCCCTTGTTCAATAAAAGGAGGAATCTCTTTAGAGAGAGGAGTAGGAGTTGGATTTTCAGCGGCAGCAGGTGGAATCAAAGATACATCATTGTTACCTTCATCGTCATCCTCATCTTCCTCGTCAAACACCTCGTCAGCAAAATCTTCATCCGCCCCAACAGCATTTACACAATTGTCCCACACTCTGTTGCAAAGTGCATCAATGTCAATCTCTGCAAGTCAGGGAAAGACGAAGGAAACTCTGCTGAAATGGTCTAAACTTATTTTATCCGCCTCTGGTAACTCTGCATTTGACCTCATGGCCACTCTAGCTTCCTCGACCACCCTCTTTCTGTAAGCTTTATAAAAAGCAGTAAGCACGCGGCTAGTGAAAAGATCTGTGGTCTCCTGTTCTTTAAGCCGCGCAGCTACAGCCTCATCTCTTTTAGCAATGAGGGCGGCATTAGAAGACTTCAACTCAGTAATTGTTTTTTCCATTTCCTCATGCTTACGCTAAAACTCCTCACATGTTTTTTGCTGCTGCTCTAGCTCAGTAATAAGGTTAGACTTTTCCTCCTCTTTACCCTTCATCAGCTCACTAGCAGCGGTAAGGGCCAGATCTTTACTCTTAACCTCATCAAGCACCTTGGCCAGCTCAGAATTAACCTTATTTAAATCAGCCATGCTTTGGAGGTTTGACTTCAGAGCATTGGCATGGGCCACGCCAAGCACCTCAAGATGTTGAAGAGTCTGAAAAATACACCAATGAAAATAAGTTACCAATAAACATATAAAATTGAAGGAGAATTATTGGTCAAAATAAAACTTACAGAGAGACAGTGTTTGTGGGCCTCTTCTAGCAACTTCATTTCAGGGATTATGTGTAATTTTATCATGTCTAGGGGAAGGCAAGCTACCTCAAAAAATCGCTTGGCAACCCCATCACTCCCCATGGATATATTTTTACGCTTAAGATGAAGCCAGTCACCGGCTAGCATGGGTGTCCCTGATGCCTCACAAAAGACTTTCCTTAAGATGTAGGGGTGCTCAACCCCATCACCACATATTGCATACCCATCATAAGAAGAAGCAACAGAAGAACTTGCTCTCTCAGCAGCAACAATGGTGCCAGAGTGAGTTTGAGCCGCCATTGGCATGGGTAATGAGCATACAGCAGTACTGACAAGAGGTAGACCCATAGATGTGATAGCAGTAACACCAATAGCCGATGATCCTAAGCCGCTAACACCAGTTGATGTAGCTGGAATAATGGTAGTAACATCAGGTCCAGCGGCAGGAGCTTGCACAACAGCAGTTGCGGCACCAAAGATCCTCGCTCTTTTGCTGGGTCTTGAAGTTGGTGCCGAATCTATAGAAATTCCACCAAAATATTTCATCTCTACAATTAGCAAAGAAAAATAACAATCAATTAAAGGAAATAAGAAAAAAAGGAAAGAAGAAACAAATACCAAATGCAATGCTAGCTTCAGCGGCTAGCATCGCCACCATATTCATGCCAACCTTAGATGAGCTAGATGAAGAACTGGAACTGGGGCTACCCAGATAATCTAATATCCGGATTCCCTTAGAAAGATTGCTAGGCCTAGGAGGAGGCGCGGGCAAAGGAGGAATATTCTGGTCATCACATTAGCTAATAAACTAGCCAACACAGGATCTTCTTCGCTAGCTAGCCGGTCAGAAACTGTTTCTTTAGCTACTTTTCTTAGATGAATCTCTCTTAGAGGATGATCTCTCAGCAAGGTAATTAGACACCCGCTTATCTAGACTCATTTCCTGACTAAAAGGAAGAGCAATAAAAGCCTATGTTCAGTTTGCTCTCTCTTTTTGAGTTTTTTATGATCAGAGAGGGGAGTGACAACCCAGTCATGGGGCAGAGATCGAAAAGAATCCGCATGCTCAATAATCAAAAACCTGTTTTTTAAACCATGAACTTTGGGAGGACTACCATCCCAAAAACGGTATGTCGTACCGCGCCAAGAAGATGATACAAACACCTCAATTTTTTGGCTGGTCAATTTAAAGAATTGAAAAATCTATCTACTGTTGGCTTAACATTAGCCCGTTTGTGAACATGTAAAAACCCTAAAAAGCTACGGATTGAATTAGGGTGAAATTGGGACAGGGGGAATAAACCGATCCTCCAAAATCTTCACTAAAAGAGGCTCCAAGGGAAACCTCAGACTAACAAGCAATTGACTAGCATGGACAATAATCCTATTACTATTTAAATGATTAGAAGAATGGCAGGTAGCACTAGGACGGCGATAAGAATAACCAGCAGGTAAAGGGTATTGACGAATAAAGGTATTATAAGTATTCAAATCAGTGAAAACAGATTTTATTTTAGACACATCAGTCAACATAGAATCAAAACCAGCAATATTCTCAGCAGACTCATTAAAATCAAGAGGAACCATTAGAAAAGAACCCGTATGTAGTCGAAGGTGATTGGAGAAGCAAAGAAGCAAAAGCACCGGTGAAGGAAAAATCTCGAAAGCAAAGGCTGGAAACAAGAAAGGAGAGGCAAACAAAAGTAAGAAAAGTAAAAAAGATGTAAAACAACACAATTTATAGGAAAGGGGGAGAACTCAGGATAAAATCAAGCCCGTAGGATCAAATCGAGATCAACAGCAGAGAGAAATAGGAAATCAAAGAGACACTGGCATACGAAAAGTTAAAACGGCAGACAATAAATGACAGTTGTTAATCGTGAAAAAAGAGGAGACCTGTCCCGTCATAAATGGAGAAATAACTGAAAGATGAAAGGGCACCAGAAATTTGAAAAGACAAAAAATATATAAAAAGAGCAAAAAAAATTTCAAAATTCAAAATTTTCCTTATGGCACTAGAGGGAAATTCCTTAAGCCGCTCGATTTTCACACCTTAAAACTGGCCAATATGGATAAGTAATTCAACGGATACATAAAGTAAGTGGATTCATATATTGCCTCCAAAAATAAATCGCTTAATTCATATTTTATACAGCCGCTCATCTTTAGTTCGGATAAACAAATCAAACCGATGCTTACAAAACAACAAAGAAGTAATAAATAACTTCCCATACGTGAGGGGGGAAGTACTGAGAGAGTAGTAGATATTGGGCTAGAATTAGGCCCAATACCATGTAACAAAAAAATGGCATCTTTCTAGAATATCAATGGAATGGGGGACCAAAGAGACACTTGTAAGAAATCTAGCAGGTGCTCCCAAAATCCTAGATTCCTTGAACATACTATATAGAGAATAGTACAAGGATATGTGAGGTAATTCTATTCTTCTAAAACCCTAAATCCTTCTATTCTATACTCTCTTGGTACTATTCACTGACTTAAGCATCGGAGTACGAACGGAACGCCCCAGTCCTGACGTATTCTAACTTGTTATTTATGTTACAGAGACCCACGGGACAACAGTAGAGACCCGCTAGTCAGGCTTAGAGACCCGAAAGTAGAGAATAGATACCTAAATGGATGACCCAAATCCATCAGATATGTTCTGAGCTGCCTGAATTTTGTTTGTTACTCAACTTTAGCTATGCTTTTTTTTTTAATTTATGGCTATCGTTTTTTTTATATATATACAATTTAGCTAAAATATTTTTATGGTTAAGCTAAATCTCCGCTTAACTTGACATGATTAATAAAAGAGATGCAGAATCCTGCAACTGCCCTTAGTTTATGCTTGATTAATGTGGTGTAATGTTGTTGCGGTTTACTTCTTTGATTATAGGAAAGTTTTGGGCTTACTATGATATCTGCTATGACTCTTGATATTGCCATTACTGCAATTCTCACTTCTTATTACTTTCTGAATGCAACAATTCCAACAATTACCTTACATAACTTGGGCCAGTACATGAATGACAGTGGACCAATAATTAGGATGGACCTATAGCCCAAGTGTTAAAATGGCATAAGTGTAAATATATATGAGGAAATTACACCCATTCTCTTCTTTTTTAAAATATTTGCATAAAATAACCTTTTTTTATCTTTAGTTTCTGACCCCCTTTTTAATGTTTTTACCCTAATAAATTTTTTATATTAGTTACTATACCTCCTTTTTGCTCCTCTTATGTTTCTTCTTCTTTTATTTGTTTTTTCCTTTACATATTTTTTTCTGTTTCTTTTTCTTTTGTTTTTTTATTTTTTTCTATGTTCGATAGTTTTTTTTACGTCGGAGTTGCTTTTTTTTATGGAGTTTTTTAATCGTCGGAGCTGCACGTTTGTCGACGGAGTTTTGGTGGTTTCTCGTTGCATTTTATTGATTTTATTGGTCTCCATTAACAAGATCTTCTTCTTCTTCTTCTTCTTAATTATAACTTTAGCTCTCTTTCTTTCTCTCTCTACATTTCTCTCTCCTCTTTTAGCTCATTTCTTCTTTCTTCTTTATTTTTCTCTCTTACATTACTATTTCTTTTTTTTTTTATCTCTTTATCTTTTTTTCTTTTGATTTTCGTTTCAATCCGAGTATCTTATTATTGCTGTTTGTTGTCATTATTCATATTTCCAGTTCAGATCTGTTGTTTCTATGTGTTTTTTCATAATTGTGTCATATGTGTTTTTATCTTTTTAGTTGCCCGATATTTTTTGTATGTCATAATTGTGTCATAATTGTGTCATAATTGATTTTATCACAATTTCAATCATCTGATATAAAATAAACAATTATGACACCATTATAACACGTTTAAAAAACTGTTCAATATTGTATTATAATAGTGTCATAATTATGTCATATTTATTGTTGTGTGTCATAAATGTATCATAACTGTTTCTGAAGAATTTCATTTGATTTTTTTGTTGCTATTTGATAATTGTGTCATATTTGTGTTATAATTGTGTCTTAATTATTTCTTACTTCTTTCAGCGTTTTTTTCTTTCTTTTTGTTTCTACAGGATAATAAAATTGTGACCTTTAACAAACAAGTTGCTTCTTCAAAATTGGATTCTAATATTGAATATTTAAATACATACTTAAGTTTTTAGTATATAATTGTGAAAATAAACAACGTTTTGAAAAGACATAGAATCATATTTAAAAAAACACTTACGAAATAACTAAAATAACATCCAATCTGTATCACATCTCATAAAAAAATAATCCAATATTGCATGAAATATATTCTTCAATAACAAACAATCAATATAATGTAAATCATATCTCTCTACTAAAATCAACAAAAGCCTAGATGAAGACCAGTGGTCAGCAATTGGTGTCATTTGAATATACAAATTTACTATCTGAAGGTGAAGAAGAAGACATCAATCAACAAGAACAAATAAAAGAAGAAAGTATAAATTCATTTAAGACAAAGTTTGGTGAAGAATACAAAGATAAGGAAACACTTAAGAAATTATTAATCAGATTATATGCAATAAAGGAACACCACC
>CANYLF010156380.1:0-16473 GCA_948193215.1 Bocquillonia castaneifolia
AAATTTTGAGGCCGTTACAGAATCAATTCTTACATATTGTGATGCCACATCATCAATTTAAATGTAATTGAATTTCTCATTCTATAACTTACTTTCATATATGTATGTATGTATATATATATATATATGTATGTATGTATGTATGTATATATATATATATGTATGTATGACATCAAAAGCAGGTTAATACATAGATTTTTATAAAATATTAATTTACTACTTGTATTCAACAAATGTCATATTTAATTTTCTTTTTTATTTTTACTATCATTGAATTATTTTTTTTTAAAAATAGATAATTAATTAAAATATTATCAATTATTTTTACTCACATAACTTTTTTTACAATTTGATCTATTATTAATTTTAATAATTATTTTTATTTTTTTATCTATTATATCCACATTGGCATGTTTTAACATATTTATTATAGTATCCTATCAAAGCATTTGGTACTTTGGATTGTTAAATTATCAAAATATTGAATCAATCAAAAGAAAGAGTGATTTGTTAAAAATTATTTTTTCCTTATATACGTTTATGGGAGAAAATAATAAAAATGAACTTCAGTTATGCAAAACACAAATAATTATTTTATAAGAAAATAGTAAAATTAATTGACAAATACATAATAAATAAATAAATAAATACGAAGGGTACATTTTCTTATGGTACAAGGGCTTTCTTATTAGTTTCCACTTGCACGTGAATGAATGACAATTGTTGTAACACCCTAAAAAAATAATAATAATAAAAAATAAAAAAATTATATATAATAAAAAATATTTTGGAGGATTTAAAAATATTATACAAAATAAAATTCTTACAATTTGATCCGGATGTAATTGTAAGAAAATTTTTTATAAAAATTAAGTTGTAATTTAAAAAAAATCTAAAAATTAATATAATAATTAACCATAAACATCATTATCATCTTTATTAATAATATTATTATTACTATAATACATCATCATCATCAATATCATCATTATCATCTTTCTTATTATTATTATTATTATTATTATTATTATTATTATTAATAGAATGAGGGGAGGAGGCAGAAGCCTCTCCCTCATTTCTTTTCTTTTCTTGCAATTATATATATATATATATATATATATATATATATAACTCTCTCAATTTTCTAACTCCCATAACTCTCACATATGGAGTTAGAATCAAATAATTTTGGTGTCTATGGATTCCTGGTCTCTCAACCTTCATTTTAAGTGGTATATTACTGGATTTTACTAGGTGAAATTTACAGATCTGAGGTAGAATTTCTTAATTTCTGGTAAATTCGTTTATTATTTTATAAAACTAATTATATATCTGTAATCTAGAACTTGAGAGGAGTCCGTTGGTGTTTTCATAATTTAATTCTGACACAATCTGAATCGCGGGTCCCATGGGCACTGTTCATATATACTGTACTGTTCATGTATACGGTACTCTTCATGGGTACTATTCATCGACAAAATATGCCGGACTATATTTTTCGTGTTGATCTTAATGGTGCAATTGAAATCTAAAACTTAGATGCCGGTAATCTCTAAAAGTCTTTTTATATAATTTTAGTGATGTTTTTAAATAAATAATTTGAATAATAATTGTGTCCCAAAAATTAGTAAAAATTATGTTGAACATGAATTCATATAGGTTTTGAACAAAGAGCATCGGATTTGGAGCGAATGGAATATAAGCGCTAATCAGGTAAGGAAATATGTTATTTTTTGTGTGTGTGTGAGGATACCCCGGTTGTACCCCTGGATTATTGAGTTTTGCATGCTGAATGATAATATTTAATTATTGTGTAATATATATCGATGTGTGAGTTTAATTATCATGGCATATTAAGTAAGTAAATAGTTAATTCTAGCTATTGGTACATATTTATTCATATTCATTTTAATTACTTAAATTTAATCAATATGGAACTAATGGTGAGTGAAGTACATTAAATATGGGAATATATGAACATGACGCATTGAGAATAATGGCAATATATAACCATGAGAAGTGTCTGATAAGAGTATACTGTGTTGAAATTATTGTGATATGTAATGGTTGGTGTGTGTGATTATTTTGAATTTGAGATTTATCATTGTGATGTTATTTTGAACATTATTATGTGAAAGTGTTGTGATTATATAATAGACTAGTGTGCGAATATATTTTATTATATATAAATTGTTATATTGATGATTGTTGTTTGATTGGTTGATTATGGTATGGCTTTGAAATTGTGTTATATGTGTGAAAAAACATTGTAGTTGTGATACTACTTATGATGTGAAAATTTAGATTATGTTGTGTTTTAAAAGATGTGAGATGTGAAATGTTGTGTGAATTTGCTGTGATTGTGTTGTGCCTCACATAGATGTGAAATTTATGAGAAAGGTGGCTATGTGCGATAAAGTATGTGATAGTGAAACTGAATCGAGCAGGATAGCTTCACTGAAAGAAAAAAGAGTGATGTGGGAAAGATGAGCAGAGCAGGATAGCTGCCCACGATTATTGTGAGATAGTGAGACTGAGCCGAGCAAGATAGATTCACTAGGTGGCCACCATGAGAAATGAAATGAAATATGAGGATTTGAAAAGGAAATTGCGAGGATATGTTACCTTTCTCATAAATGGATCATTTATGTGGGTTAATTGATATTGTGTTGTTGTTAAATTGTGAATTGTGAGAAGTTGAAAGAATTGATATTACAGTGTTTTTGGATGAGATTTTGATTGATTGAGAAATAAAAATAAATTTATTATGAAGTGATTGGAATTGTGAAATGATGGAAAATCACTTATGATGTGGTTGTAAAATATATTACAATTAAGCTACCAATTATGGTGTGTTATTAATACGATACTTGAATTTTTATTAGAATAGTGTAACAATTATGTTACGAAATGAGTATTAAAAATGTCACGTTTGAGATGCTACATTGTAAATTTGTTTGTTATGATGTTCTAATAAATTAATATAAACTGGCATATTATGTCAGTAATTGAGGAAGTCTAAGAAAACGACTTTAAATATTAAGTTGATTATATTTATTTATACAAATATGCTTATTTTTCTCACTGAGCATCAAGCTCATAATTTTTCCTCAATAATCCAGTGTTGCAAGAAAATCAAATAGGAAGAGAAGACTAGATTTGTTAGAGCTCCATGTGAATAGACTACGGCAATCTTAGGGAAAAGTGTTTTTATTATTATAATATTATTGCTAAATTCTATTTATCAAAGAGTAATAATCATTTAAATATTGTTATAATATTTTTATATGAAAGTTTATTATATGATTAAGTGAATATTTTTGTGAGAATATATTAAGTATACATATAAATGAATTTAAAAAGAAGAGATGTTACAACTGTAGTCCATTAGCCACAACGTTGAGTTAAAAAAAACAAGGATGAAATTGTAAATGCATGCAAGCGGGATGATTGCGGTACATTTTGAGACGAGTCATTTAGCATTTTCCTATATGGGTTATGACATATGTTAGATTTAGTAAGATTCTTGACATTTATAATTAAAGTTATTTTTATGTGGAAAAAAATGTGTCGGATGCGGGGTATAGGAATTTTAGCAATTGAATTGTGTTAAGAGCATTAAAGGTATTGGTACCAATCTCTAAACAAATTTAGATCCAACGGCTAGATGCACGTTCGCATATGCGATCCTGCGCTTAGTAGCCGACCCCATATACTTGACATTATTTTCGTTAATAAAATATATTAAATTTTTAACTTGGACTTAATTGAATATACACTAAAAGTTCAAGGATTAAAAGAAACGATTTAATATTGAAATCAAGATTTTAAAGAGTTAAGATCATGTTTGAACATTGAGACAGACCTCAAAGTCATATTTGAGCCCAAAAAAAAGAGTGTGTATGCTTTTTAGCTAAACTTGAAGGGTATTTTTACACCTTTTTTTCTAATTTATTTCAATATTCAAATCAATTAATTTTCATTAATTATTCTCCTTTTATCATCAATTTTATTTTTTATTAATTAAATTTTAATTAGGTGATCTAATGTATTAGGCTTTCGATTCGCTAATCTCGAGTTATATCAAGCACGGCTATAAACAGTTTGAACTAGGGATGACAATTATTCGGATTTTCACATTTATTCATTATATTTCGATATGGATAAAACTGATTCAGATACACACATTTTTTGTTGGATCTCAAACAGATTTGGATGCATATTTTAGTTTTCATATCAGATTCGTATTTAATCCTTCGGATATCCTCTATCCGAATTCAATTCTATTAGTTAGATACAGATATAAGATATATGCTATTCATATCCGACTAAACTATACAATTTTATTTTATAATTATAAAATATAATTTTAAATTTATTTATGATTATACATATTTTTATGCAATTAATTAATGTTACTTAATAGATAAATTATTAATTTTTATTTATTTAAAGAAGGATTGAAAAGTATTCTTAAATAATAATAATAATAATAATAATAATAATAATAATAATAATAATAATTAACATGATATCCGCTATGAATTCGAATAGAATTTATTGGATGGATACTCTATTTATTGACATCCTCTAAATCAACCTTAAACGCTTTTAAGATTGAGTGAATTATTCAAAGTCAAACTCAAATGAGTTTTGATCTTCAAATCTAACTTGTGCTAAGTAGTATGAGCTCAGCTTAAGCTTAATAATTAAAATTAATTTAGATAAAATATAAATCGTGTTCGATTTGAGTAAGTTCAAATTAAAAAAAAAAGTTTTTTTTAAGATGTAAGTCCTTTAAATTTATATATCTAATACTTGAACTCGACTTAAACCTAAATTTGAATTGTTTGAATTTAAGCTTTATCTGATTTTTTTTAAATTAATCTTGAATGTTTTTCGAATCGATATAAAATTGTAGTTTATGAGTATAGCTCAACTCCGGATGCCTGCATTACCAAATGAAACTTTAAATGCGGGCTTATCTGCAACTTTTTGTCATAGTTAGGACTACTCATAAACCAACAAAAACTGAAAAACCGAACGAAACCAATTCGAATTTGTCCTTTTGGTTTGGTAGTATGGTTTGGTTCGGTGGAGAATATGTAAAAAATATGGTTTTTGGTTCGGTTGGAGGAGATAAAAAACCGAACCGACTGAAAAACTGAAATTATTTAATTTAATTATTTATTTTTTATATTTATATATATTTTACATATATTTTGTATATATTATCAAACATTTTACAAATATAGTTAATCATTTTTTAATAAATAAGCATATAAAAATATAATAAATATTTATTAAAACATAGAAAAATAAAAATAATAATAAAATGAAAACAGACCGAACTGAACTGAATAAACTAAACTAATTCATTTCGGTTTGGTTTCGGTGCATCAATCAATTTAGTTTGGTTCAGTTCTAAACCTTGAACCATCAAAAACCGATCGATTTTAGCTTATTCAAATCGAACCGACCCGACCTGACCGATGTACACCCCTAGCCATAGTTTTAGTTTGCTCTCTAGTTTTCCCACCAACCAAATTTTGCCATCTTAATAGTACAAAAGCCACTATTAAATGAAGCAAGTTAGTACATGTCTACCATCAAGTCCACACAATATATTAGTTCGCCATATAAATCAGATCTTTAAATCACCCTTTAGTTCATGTATTTATTTGTTTGGCAAAATGAAATTTTATGCCTAAATTATAGTGAAATTAATATATATTTATCCACTTTAAAACTGTGGAAGGTTGGTATATGATTTTACAACTTAAAATAAATATATCCCATGAAAATAGAATAAAATAACATCATTTTTATATTAACCTACCATAAAAAAACTGACCAATGATATATTTGTCTTAAGTCGAAAGAGTTATATATCAATCGTGCACCAATTAAAGGTTGAGGTTTATTTATCAATTTCATTATAATTTGGGGTAGAAAAATTCATTTTGCCTATATATTAATATTTCCAGTTGGTTGGTGATGGGTCTGTGGCCACCATGGTCTCGAATCTACTCTCTGCGGGTCTTTGAGTGTGCGGGTTTCTGCAAGCAAATAACAAGTTAGAGCACAACGGGACGATGGTGTCCCGGTAGCGCTTCAATGCTTAAGTTGGAGAGAATACACAAGACAAATAGAAGGGTTTCTTTAGGGTTTTAAAGAATAGAATTACCTCTGCTGACCTTGTATTGTTCCTTTTATAGCATAACAAGAATCTAGGGTTTCCAGGGGTGCCACCCTGTACGTGCGGCACGTGTCCCCTAGTCCCCAAGGTAGGAACTATCCAGATATAGTAGTAGTTTGCTAATGGGCCTAGTCAAGATGGGTAATAAACGGGTCCATCAATATTCCCCCCCACCCCCCCCCCCCTCTAGTACGGAAGCTATTTATGGCTTCTATTGATAAGAGAAAAGACCTGGTCTTTCACAGCCAAACGGCCCTTAATCGAATACTGAAAGATCCGCATCTAAAAATTTTGGTTCACATTCCCGCCTCTCAATTTTTGAATTTACCGTTTCTCTTTCCTCCTTAAAAGTTGCGTCATTTTAATTGTCAGACGTTACGTTTACTGGACTGACAGCTGTTTTATACGCGTCTTATCATTAATGACGCAACACTTCGTATTCCTCCCATAGGAAAATGGCAATTTTAATGGTATTTGGAAATGACCACAATACCCTTAAGCTTTAGTAATCAAACGGTCAACTGCTTGCCACCCCGCTGGGCATGATCGTCCTCATAATAAGAAGTCTTTTGCATAAAAGGTTCCTTCTCCGTTCATTTTCACACTTTCCAACTTTGTTGCCCTAGCACTCTCTTCTTCTTAAGTTTTCTGCCTTTGTTCCGAGTGGTGTCTTCATCTCTGGTGCGAGCGGCTTCTTCTGTTTTTTCCTGCAGATCTCTCCCCTCTCATCTTTCAGCGTTGTAACATCTCTATACCAGGTTTTTACCTATTTTCTCTATGGCTCAAAATCTTTCTTTAGATAATTCTGCTGCTAACGTAGATGAATTTACGAAAAAAATGGAATCATTAAAAAGAATAAAATCCATTTATGCTGATGATTATAGTTCTCAGCAAGCTTTTGCTGACCAGTACCCATTACCCAAGGGTTATTCATATTGTTAGCCATTAGACAATCGTAAGGCCAACGATTTCTTAGGTCCGACCGAAATAATTGTATATGCTAAACAGATAGAGTTTGGGCTTCGATTCCCCCTAGAACCTGTACTGGAAGAATTTTTAATTTTACAAAAAATTCCCTTAGCGCAGTTTCATCCCAATGCCCTTCGGAGCTTTCTAGCCTTCTTATATATTCATAGGCAGGCGGGTCTAAAACCAAGTGTTGAGAGGTACATGCAATTTTTTAGCTTAACTAGGAGAAAAAATGAGTTTTATTTTTCTGCAGGAGCTCGGTCTCCCGCATTCAGGCTATGGGCTGGATCTCCCGTTAAAGCCCATGATATTCACAAACGATTTTTTATAATTCAACACAAGGAAGATTTCTCCAAACTTCCCCGAAGATGGGTTGCCACCAAAGGTGTAAATAGGCAAGACTTAGCCCTCAAATTTATTAACCTGTTAAAGAATTTTGCCGCTGCTGAGTTCAGCAAAGATTATTCGCTGGATTATTATGTAAATAATTACCTTCTAAAGAGGAGTATTGCTGAGGAAAAAGCCGCCATGGCCCCAAAAGAAGCAAAATCCAAGAAGAAGAAAAAATCCGGCAAATCAAATGCCATTCAAATAAATGAAACATCGGAAGATCGGGTCCGTCCTGGCTCTTCCAGTGAGGATACAGAGCTAGACCGGTTGATGGCTGAAATCGATGAGACCGGCACCGTGGACTGCCCTGAAGCCAGTCCATTGTTGAATATACCTGGTATAATAATTTTTCCTTTTCTATTCCAAAGTTTTTTATTATAGTTTATTTTCTTTGCTAATGTTGATGGACTTCTCTCAAATGAAATTCATAGATCCGAAGAAAAGGAAAGCTGAAAAAAGGACTATCGCCCTAGCTACCATACCAGAGGCTCAGATATGCGATTTGACAGTTGTGGGAAGAGCGGAAGAACCTGCTATTGACCAAGGTCCGGCGAAGAGGAACCGCACAGAAGAAAACAGATTGCGGTAACCTCGCCTCCTCAAAGTTGGCGGTTCTAGTCAAGCACTTCAGCAGGCAGATGAACTCCCGAAAAAAGAAGATAGTCTTCCCTTTGTGACAAAAAAGGTGTTTGTTACAAAGCGTAGGGAGCCAATGAATATATATGACTGGTTGGATAAACATCGGAAGGATAAATCGGTTGAAAGTCATCTGACCAGTAGAAGACTTGCTGAAGCTATATGCATGCCAAAGGACATGGATGATAGAAGGAGTATTCCAACAGCGGAGCTCATTAGCTATTTCCGGATGTATCAAATGACGGTACGTTTGACTTTTGAATCTGTCCTGTATATATTAATTTTTGGTTTTATTTTTTAACTTTCGGGACTTTGTAGGCATTGCAAGTTGCTGAGTTGCTGGAGGAGAACCAGCTTAAGGCATCCAATGAAGCCAGCACTCAAATGAATGCTAAGGATGCTCTCAAGTTGGAACTGAACTCCCGCACTGCTGAAGTCAGGGCCAAGGAAGAGGTGAATAAGAAGCTTCTGACAGAGATCTCAGAGATCCATCAGAGATGCGGGAGACTGGAAGAACAAAATAAAAATGTTGTGCTCGAAATGAACTCTCTGAAAGACACTTTGAGGGATATCACTGCTTCCAGAGATGAGCTTCAAAATACTTTGAATAGAGAACGGACGGCTACGGTGGCTTTTACCGGCCGGGTCCTATCAGCCTTTACGAAAGAATGTGCCAAAGCTCTCCAACAAAAGCTCCAAAATCCTACTCTCGAGCTCGAAGGTGTAAAAGATCCAGACTTTGCTGAGGACTGCATTGATGGGATTGATATTATTGCTTTAGCCAGCAAAGTTTGGAAAAACTGTGAAGAGGGTTTGGATGAGGAATTTGATGTCTCGGCTGAACAGACTGGCGACAATGAAATTCCACCACCCGGTGATGAGCAAGGCAACCAGTCAATGGCAGAGATAGACCTAACTCCCGTTAGCCGATCCCCTTTAGCCGCTGGAGCACATGTCACCGTAGGAGATGGACCACCTAGAGATCAAGAAGGTGAAAGCCACCAAACAATTATAGTGGATTAATCTGTATATTTACCTGTATTTTCTGAACAAGTCTTTCTTGACCCGCGGTTTGTTTACGTGGCTTTCTTAGCATTATGAACATTTTAATGATCCGCTTAAGTTTTCGTGATCATGCATTTTATTTGTGCTTTATCGTCGCCTCTTATGCTTGTGTGGCTCTTGTTGCTTTTTATGCTTGTTTGATCAAGTTTATGAGTCTTTTGGCAATGCGGCACTTGCTGCCTTTTTATGTCATTTGTGCAATCAGTCTTGTTGACTTGTGGATATGTGGCAATTGCTGCCTTTTGTGCCTTTGTCTTGACTTATGGCTATGCAGCAGTTGGTGCCTTTTTTGCCTGTCTTAAAGAGACTTGTGGCTATGCGGCAGTTGCTGCCTCTTGGTGTCTTTGTCTTAAGAGACTTGTGGCTATGCGGCAATTGCTACCTTTTGTGCCTTTGTCTTACAAGACTTATGGCTATGCGGCAGTTGCTGCCTTTTGTGACTTTGTCTTAAGAGACTTATGGCTATGCGGCAAGTGCTGCCCTTTGTGCCTTTGTCTTACTAGACTTATGGCTATGCGACAGTTACTGCCTTTTATGCCTTTGTCTTAAGAGACTTGTGGTTATGCGGCAATTGCTATTAGGAGACACTTGGCTGCTATAATGATAACAAAAGATATTTAGGGTCCAATTTCTTCATTCATACAGAATTCAAAAGGGGGTTTACATTACTGGTAATATTTTCTTAATAGCTCAGCATTCCATGTTCTAGGAAGCATTTTTCCATCCAGACTTGCCAGTTTGTGCGTAGCCTTCCCTATAACTGCCTTTACTTCATAAGGACCTTCCCAGGTGGCTCCCAACTTTCCAACACCTGCTGCACCTTTACCAACATCAACTCTTCTTAGAACTAGGTCCCCTTCTTTAAAAGACTTAATCCTGACTCTCTTGTCATGGTATTTTACCGCATGTTGCTTGTACTGGTCAGCCCTGATTATCGCCCGCTCTCTTCTCTCTTGTAGCAAATCATTATTTACAGAAGTGACTTCTTCATTTGCCTCTGGGTCGAAGTTTAAGACCCGCCATGAAGGAGTTGTTACCTCGATTGGGATGGCATCCATTCCATACGCCAACCTGAATGGGGATTCCCTAGTGGCTTTTCTTGGGGTTGTTCTATAGGCCCATAACACACTATACAGTTCTTCAACCCATGCTCTCTTTAGATCATCCAATCTTTTCTTCAGACTGTCCAACAAAGTCCTGTTTGCGTTCTCTGTTTACCCATTCGTCTGAGGATAAGCAACTAAGGTAAAGTGGAGTTGTATGTTTAGATTGCTGTAGAAGTTTTTAAACTTCTCTAAGTCAAACTGCTTGCCATTATCTATGATGAGTGAATGGGGTATGCCAAACCTGCAGACTATTTCGCTTCGAAAAGAACTTTTCTATCCTTTCCTCTAAGATCGTTGGTACTGCCATGGCTTCAACCCAATTTGTGAAGTGGTCTACAGCGACAATTAAGAATTTCCTCTGCCCAGAGGCCAGCGGGAATGGCCTAAGTATATCCATACCCCATACAGCAAAAGGCCAAGGACTGCCTATGGGTGACAGATAACTGGCGGGTAAATGGCTGACCCGTGCTTATTTTTGGCATTTATCACACTTTTCTACCAACTCTGAGGCATCCTTGTACATTGTTGGCCAATAATACCCTTGCAGTAGGGCTTTTCTGACTAATGTTGCCGCTGCTTCATGGGATCCGCAGATTCCCTCATGAATCTCCCTTAGTGGATGTAGACCATCTACCGGTGATACACACCGGCACCATGGGTGCGATCTGGCCTTTAAAAATAGGACTCCATCCTGGTAATAATAGAGGGAAGCCATTGCTTGCAAACGTTGTGCCACTTTTCTATCATCCGGTAACTCCCCCGTTGTCTTGTAAGCAATTATAGGCTTCATCCAATCTGCTATTTCTGCCACCTCCATTACATCTTCTTTCTCAATGCCAGGTGCTGCTAACTCTTCCCGTAAAGGGACTTGATAAAAAGCTTCTTTTCCTTCTGTGGCTGCTTTTGCTAATAAGTCTGCTTCAGTATTCTCGGTTCTCAGTACCTGGCGGATCTCATATTGTCCTCCTCGCTTCTTGATTGCAGCTAACTGCTTTTGTACCTTTTTCCAAGTACTTGATCATCATTTGCTCTTTAGCCATAAAATTGCCAAAAAGCCTGATTGACCACTAACTGGGAATCACTATGGATCAATAGATTGTCTGCTTTTACTTCCTCCGCCAATGCTAACCCAGCTATCATTGCCTCATATTCTACAGCATTGTTAATTTCTTTAAATAACAACCTTAAAGCATACACAATTTGTATCTTACCAGGCCCTATCAATAGGATCCCAGCTCCAAAGCTGCAGTCACTACTTGCCCCATCTACAAATAATTTCCATCTATCAGCTTCTTTTTCAGGCAATTTAGCTTCCTGATCTCCGGCCATTTCTGCTATGAAATCTGTAAGGACATGGGCTTTCTATGCAAATCGTGGCTCATACCTGATGTCATGCTCACCCAACTATACTGACCAATTAACCAATCTACCCGAAGTTTTGGGTATTTTCGGTGCCTTTTTAAGCGGCATGTTTGTTCGTACCACAATTGTATGTGCATGGAAGTATGGTTTCAATCTCTTGCTTGTTTCTACCACAGCGAGTGCCATTTTGTCAACAGGAGGATATCGTATTTCAGATCCTTTTAACACCCAGCTAATGTAATAGATTGGCTTCTGCTCGCCATTTTCTTCCCTTATCAATACATTAGCGATTGTCTCATTGGTTTCTGCTAAGTAGAGATAGAGCTTCTCCCCCGCCATCGGCCGGCTCAGTAAAGGTGGAGATGTTAGAAATTTTTTTAGGTTTTCAAACGCCAGTTGTCATTCCTCTGTCCACTCAAATTTCTTCAGGCCTTTGAGTAATTTATACAATGGCAGAGATTTGAGAGCCGCACAGGACATAAATCTTCCAAGTGCCGTTATCCGCCCATTCAACTTATGTACTTCGTTCACATTTCTTGGTGGCTTCATTTCCAAAATGGCCCTAATCTTCTCTGGATTGGCCTCTATGCCCTTTTCTGAAACTATGAAACCTAGGAACTTCTTAGATTTAATGCCGAACGTGCATTTAGCCGGGTTCAGTTTCATTTGGAATTTCTGCAACACTTCCAGGGCCTCTCGGATGTCCCGAGGGTGGTCCTCCTCTCGCCTGCTCCTGATAAGTAAATCATCCACATAGACTTCAACATTTCTTCCAATCTAGTCTTTAAACATATAATTCACCAACCGCTGGTAGGTGGCTCCGGCATTTCTGAGGTCAAAAGGCATTACCCTATAGTAGTAAGTGCCACTATCAGTAATAAATGCTGTCTTACACTTATCAGCCTCATGCATTGGTATCTGATGATAGCCATTTGCAGCGTCGGCTATTGAGAACATTTTGTGATCGGCTGTTGAGTCGACCATTTGGTCTATTGAAGGGAGCGAGTAGTTATCTTTTGGGCAAGCTTTGTTTAAATCGGTGAAATCAACGCACATTCGGTGCTTGCCATTTGATTTTTTTACCAGAACTACGTTAGCACACCATTCCGTATGCTGAATCGGCTCTATGAATTCAGCCACCATTAACTTCTTCACTTCTTCCTCTATCAGCCGCTGCTTTTCTACACTGAATTGTCTTTTCTTCTGTCTTACTGGATTGGCAGTTGGGTCAACATCCAATCTGTGAGTAATTATACTTGGGTCAATACCCGCAATCTCTATAGGTTCTGAAGCAAAGACCATCTGATTATTTGCTAGAGCCGCGACAATGCTTGCCTTGGTTTTTTCTTTCATTTGAGTGCCGATACTCACCGCCTTTCCATTGCACAAAATCAACTCAATTGTCTTTTCGGCTGGTTCTCCCTTCTGCTTCCCCTCTTAGGGAGAGAGAATCTGCTCATGCTTAGAGCTTCCACTTTTTCACCTTCTGCCACTACATAACACTGCTGTGACTCCTCCTAGTTCCATCTTATGACCACTGGTCCCTTAGGTGTTGGAATTTTCATGGTTAAATAGTGGATGCTCATGATAGCGCCGGTCTCATACAGCAATGGTTTGCTCAGTATGGCGTTATAAGCCAGCTCCATGTCTATCACATTAAACGGTACTAAAATGGACATTGAAGGGCCACCTTCTTCACCAAAGTGCATCTCCAGCTCTGCTACTCCAATTGGCTGAATTGGCCATCCTCCAAGCCCAACAAGTGGCTTTTTGACCGGCTTTAAGGCAGATAGTTCACCGCCAATTGTGACATAGGCCTTCTTTGTCATTATATTGACTGCGCTTCCCTCGTCTACTAACATCCTTTTAACCAGAAATTCTCCCACCATGGCCTCGATCACCAGCGGATCATTATGTGGCCCTCTCATGTGGGCGGCATCTGTATGGTCAAATGAAACTGCTGACAAGCTTGACTCAATCATCATGACGTGCTTTCTTTGTTTCTTTCTAGCCGGCTCAATGATTGGGCTCCCTCCTATGATCACATAGCAGACCTTTTTGGGGTCAAACTTCTTTTTGCTTGAAGGGCTTTCTTTCTCTACCTGTTCTTCTCTCTCTCTCTTTTGTTGTTCACTAACAAATTTCTTCAACTTCCCCTTCTGAACCAACCGCTCAATCTCATATTTCAGGTCTCGACAATCCTCCGTCTGATGACCATGATCTTTGTGGTACTTGCAGTACTTTTGCTGATATCTTTTGTCACTTTTCTCTGGATTTAAAAGCCTAGGGCGGTGGATCTCCTCCCCATTCTTCTTTATCCACATAAGAATCTCTTCTTGGCGGGTGTTCAAGGGAGTGAAGAAAGTGTTGTTTCTATAAGGTTCTCTCTCATTCTGCTTTACTTTTTGCTTTTCACTCCTCTCCGACTGGCCTTTCTTCTTCTTTGTCTCCTTTCTGTCCACCCTTATAGTCTCATCAAGATCCGTGCATTTCTACGCTATTGCCATTGCTTCATTGAAAGTGGTGGGTTTCTTTGTTACCAGCTTGTTATGAAGTCGGTGAAAGGTTGTGCCCTTTTTAAGTGCCTCTACCACATTATCAACATTTAAGTTATCGATCAGCATTGCTTCCTTGTTAAATCTGAGAATATACTCCCTGAGCGGCTCCTCTGGCTTCCGTGTGCACCTTATAAGGTCACTAGTTTTCTTGGCTGGAGGTATGTTTGTGTGGTACCTTCGTTTAAAGATTGTTGCTAGATCTTCAAAGCAATGAATTGATGCTCTGGGAAGCTGTAGGTACCAGTGTTGTCCGGACCCTTTCAGCGTTGTGGGAAGAACCCTGCACTTAACTGCGTCTGTTACTCACTGTTGGAGTGCCATCATTGTATTAAACTTTGCTATGTGTTCTTTTGGGTCTCCCAACCCATCAAACTGATCCATCTTAGGGTTTGAATCTTATCAGGCAGCTGCTCTAACAATATTGCCGGTGCCAGTGGGGATCCGCCATCCATAAGATAATCTTCATCGAAATCTCCCCTCTTAAACCTTTGGAAGATGCCCAAAACCTTCTGCTCAACTCCCCCTTCCTCTTCATGTACCTGCTCTATCCTCGGGGATTTGCCCACCACCTCAGATTCATCCACCCTCTCTGTCACATGAAGGATTGGGCTTGGTAGGGTGAAAGTAGAGACATAGTTGGTTGAATGTGTTGTATGGTGTAGATCTGGGTTTAATGGGTATTGAAAATGAGGTTGTGGTTGGGTGTTTTGGATCTGGGACCTGTTGGGGGACGTATTGTTGGGGTCCCAGTGTATTGGTATCACCGGATAATGATTGCATACGTACTGGCCCAACCCTAGCGAACCAGCTAAGTTGCGGTGTTTGACTAGAGAAGGGTAGGTTAGTGTTTAGGTTTTGCGGGTTCACAAAAGGGTTCACCACCGTGGACAGTGGTGTTGGGGTCCAATCAAAAAACAGAAAATCTCGTTGTCTCTGGGTTTGGCTATTGTAGTAGATTGTTGGGTTAGCACCAGGTACCAATGGTGGTGGTGGTGGTGGTACTGAAGCTGGTACCCTTTCTTTATTCTCTCCACTGGTGGCGTTATTCATTCCTTCACTCACAGTACTAAATGATGGGTCTGCGGCCACCATGGTCTTGGATCTGCTCTCTGCGGGTCTTTGAGTGTGCGGGTTTCTGCAAGCAAACAACAAGTTAGAGCACAATGGGACGGTTGTGTCCCGGTGGCGCTTCGATGCTTAAGTGAGAGAGAATACACAAGACAAAATAGAAGGGTTTTTCTAGGGTTTTGAAGAATAGAATTACCTCTGCTGACCTTGTAATGTTCCTTTTATAGCATAACAAGAATCTAGGGTTTCTAGGGGTGCCACCCTGTACGTGCGGCACGTGTCCCCTGATCCCCTAGGTAAGAACTATCCAAATATAGTAGTAGTTTGCTAATGGACCTAGCCAAAATGGGTAATAAGTGGGTCCATCAGTTGGCAACAGACAGAAGGATAGCAAAGTATATATTACTACTAATAATAAAAGGATAATTATATTTTATCCATAATATATCGAAGGCACCCTCGTATTTTCAAAAAACACATTTTATTTGTTGTATTTTATTTTTATTATATTAAATATCCAATTCTATATAATTTATTCATTTTTAATTATTTTGTATCAAGGTAAAAATAAAAAAAAAGTAATTATGATTTATCCCATGTGTTTTGGACTATTACATTGTTTACTCTATGAGGTTTTAAAATTATATATTTTTTACATCCTTAAGACTTTTCAAATTATGCTAAAAACCTCTCCACTAATATTTCTATAAGTCAAACTGTCAGCCAATTCAACAACTATATAATAAATACAATTTAACCCCTCTAATTTATTATATTATACTATTTACTCTTTAGATTTAAGAAAAATAAAAGCATTTTCAATTAAAATATTCTTAAAATTAGTAATGGAATAAACTATAATTTTTTTAAAATTAAAAATTCATTTAAGAATTAAATATAATAAAATTTTATATATATACATATTACTTAAATCTATAAAATTTATTGACACTTTAATTTGACTATATAATTTTAATACATATAATTAAAGTATATTAAAATTTATAAATAAATATGTTAATTTATTCGATCTTAATATTTTTATTTTTTAATTTATAAAATTTACTAATATATTAACTTAGCTATGTTTATTTCCCTAAAAGAACTTAGCTATATTTAT
>CANYLF010156591.1:0-10810 GCA_948193215.1 Bocquillonia castaneifolia
GATCTGAAGGAGGAAGGTCGGTGGCCATTTCGGTGGCTTCCGGTGTCTGATTGTTAAGGTGAGAGCAATTGGAAGGAGGAAGCGGCCATTTTGATGGCTACCGGCATCAGATTATTGTGGTGGGATTGATTGCATGGTTGAGATGAGGTTTCCTATTATATCGAATGTTATGCCCCGTGTTTCTTATTTTTGGCCAAACAGTAATGAGAAATATAATGGGGAGATCATCGCAATTGCTTTCATTTTTTTCCTGCCATTAGTATTGATTTAGATTTGGATATGCTGTGTTGATTCAAATTTGGATTTGCAGTGCTTCAATTTGGTAGAGTTTTATATTTGTTTTGGTGGGGGATTAGACTTTATGTTTGTTTTTGTGGGGATTAGAGTTAAACTCAAATATAAAAGTCTATGGTATGGACTAAATTGAAGATCTATGTGTTTGCTTTTGCAAGCTTTCAAATGTACAAGCCTTAGCCATTGACATGGGAGTTATGGACTATGTTGAAGGAGAATAGAATGAGGAAGAAAATTGGAATTTTTTATTATTTTAAATTTTAGTTCATCTCTTCACAAACGGAATTTCATCTGTTAGTTTTTCTGTCCACAAGGTGGCTTAAATGTTAAAAAAAAAAAATATTTCTCCATTTATTTGCACCAAAAAAAAGATTAGTAACAAATTTGAAGACAAACGTCAGTGGCATTTTTGTACCTTTTCCCTTTTATAATACATAGTAAAGTCAGAAGTACGAGTCAATATTGTTTAGTTAGTTTTCTGTCTTGTATCATTTAGCTGATGTTCTCTGGTACCTGATAAGTGTGTGTTACTCCACATCCAAAATGTGAAATTAAATGATTAAATATGATTTATGCTTTCAGTTTTCAACTCACCCTCTTTTCTATTGTTTTTTTTGCCTGAACTACTTTCACTTATGTACGGTGTTGATGCGTTCAGTCTTCATTGGAGCTTGGTGATTATTTGTATTCCAGACAAGGAAGATGAATCTGGACCTATTATACTGCATTTGGATTCTTTAGGACTACACTCTAGCAAAAATGTGTTTGATGACATTAAAAGGTGAGCAACTGGCCATTCTAGGCAAATAAGGTGTTTTCAAAATTATTCTCCTGCTGGAAAAAGAATCAATTCGATTCTTTATTTGCATTTACGCATGTAGTTGGAATGAGAATTTTTTTTCCTGTGGTCAAAGGGTTCATGTTTGTGGAACGTTAGGAACTATGATGATGACACACTTAAATTGTGGCATTTATTGTTTATGCTTCTAAAAGCCTTTGATTTAATGTCTTGATGAATCTTTCCTAAAAGTTCTTCATTTTTGTGGTGTAGCTATTTGATACAAGAATGGAATTACTTGAAAAATGAATGTGCTTCATTGGACATACCAATTTCAGAACGAATATGGAACCATCTACCTCGTAGAATTGAGCAACGAAAACTTGAGGTCCTCATTCAATGCTTTGATTTATTTTATTTACAATATGGTTAACATTTTAAAGCTCTATAAAATGAAACTATCTGGTTAATATTTACCTCAATCAAGTTTTCTTGTCAAGTACAATGAATATGCTGGTAATCAATTTGAACTTCACCTAAAATTGGATATCCATTATTTCCTATTAGGTGCCTCAACAGAAAAATGATTATGATTGTGGTGTCTTTGTACTTTTCTTCATGGAGCGATTCATTGAAGAGGCCCCTGAGAGGTTGAAAAAGAAGGATTTAGCAATGGTACGTGTCCTTCCACTACTAGACTCTAATGTTCTTCTGTGTTATAATTCCTTGCAATTTTTAATCATTTTCTCCCTCAGTTTGGCAAGCGGTGGTTCAGACCTGAAGAGGCCTCTAGTTTGAGAGCAAAGATCAGGAAGTTACTTTTGGATGAATTTAAAAATGCAAAAGACACTGGCTGTGTTTCAGAATCTTCCCACTCATCTTTAGGGGTTGTGTCACCCTGATGGCGATCCGTGTATAGCTCACAATACTAATTTGAAATTAAATTGAGTGAAAAGAAATGATGAAATTACTCTTGTATAGCCCCAAAACCAGTTAGGATACAGTCAGTATCCATGAGAATCAGAAGCACATTCTCCTGAACATGGAATTGTCTTTGGTCATTTGACCATTTTGATGAGTTAAAATTCCATTTCAGTTACTCAGGCAAATGTATAGTGGGGAATTGGAAATACAAACAATGGTGGTATTCAAGACATTATCTGCCATTTAATCACATTAATTTTTGCTTTATTTTACCTTTATAGGCAGATGAGTACTTTTCTGCTTTCAATGCCAAAGTCTCAACATATTTTCTTCAGGAGGAAGAAAAAAGGATGCAAGCTCAAGAGGTAAACTAATAAATGTCACTTACAATGAGCTCCATAGATTTGCAAAATAACAGTCCCTTTGGAAAGCTTTTGTTCCAAATTATCTATGTTTTTTAGAAAATCTGGGAATTCATTGTTAATTTTTTTTCAGTTTTATCCTCAATTAGCATGCATTTAACATACCGGGAGTTGGTGTGCTTTTCTTTCAATGTAGAGCAGAACCTCTAAATAAATTAATATAATATGTGGAATAAAAAAATATTAAATAATAGAGGTTATTAATTTATAGAACATTTATTTTAAAAAGTCATATAATTTTTATATATTTTTATATAGTTTGTATAATTAATATGAAGAAAAAAGTGTGAGAAATTTTTTTTTTTCAATAGAGGAAATTTTTTACATATATTACTCAAATATTTCACTTATAAATTATAAAGTTATAAAGTATTTCTAAATACTTTATATAGTATAATTTATATAGTATAAACAACTATAAGAAAATAAACAATGAACGTGGAATTTATATAGTATTTCTAAATATATACATGTCGAGATATAAATAATTATAAGAAAATAAACAATGGACATGGAATTTATATAGGAAACGATAATTCTATAAATTAATATTTACATGGTCAGTCGGTTGATTTTTCATTAAATAATAGATGTTATTAATTTATAGAGAATCAACTTAGGGAGGTTGAATTGTACATATTTTCCTTTCCTTTCACTTTCAAACTCTTATATTAGCTATGCAAAGTGTAAGAAAATTGGTCATAATAATAAATATTTATAAAAATAATATTTTTTAAGGTGTTAAAGGGATGGTTAATTGGGAATGGAAGAATACTGTTTTATGATTAATGCCTGTGACTTGTGGGCGTAATGTGCAAGGAAATTGATAAGAAAAGGGTTGTGGGTAGAGTTTATCTAGGATTGTCATTAGAAAAACGAGTCCGACTACATGATTGAAAGGAAGTAAGAGTTTAGAGAAACTCTACTGCGTGGGTTATTTGAGAAATGGGAATATAATCAACAGAAGTTTACCTGATTCATTATGCAAAAGAGATCCAATTCTACGTCTATAAAACAAATTTGTGGCTTAATTTTACCCGTGGTCCTTAAACTTTTCAATTTGTAACACCATGGTCCTTAAATTTAAATTTGTAATACAAAACTCCCTCAACTTTCATTTTTGTAATGTCCATGGTCCTCTCCTTAGTGTCCAACCACCAAATGAATTTTAAAAAATTCATTTTAACGATTTTTGATATGAAATTTAATATGTGAGTCAAGAAAAATGCAATCTAATTTATAAAAATAAATAAAAATAAATTCGACCGTAAAATTATTTTCTTATATTTTTTAATTGAATTAAATTGAGAAATTCATAGAAAATGGAACAAATGATCAAATGGCCTCAATTTTAATGAGAGGCCATGAAACAATATGATCAATTTATTGGAACACAAGATGATAAAATTCGATTAACAGTAGTAGATGAATACTACGGTTATTATTTAAGTCCCTACTATTAGTATTCATACAATGATATTAATCAAATTTTATCATACTATATTCCAATAAATTGAGTATATTTTATCATTACCTCTCATTAAAATAGGAAACATTTGAACTTTTTCTCTATTCACTATGAATTTCTCAAGTTTACTCAATTAAAAACTATAATAAAATAATTTCATGCTCAAATTTATTTTTATAAATTAAATTGCATTTTTATTGACTCACATACAAAATTTCATATCAAAAATCGTTAAAATGAATTTTTTCAAAATTCATTTGGTAGTTGGACACTAGAGAGAGGACCATGGGCGTTACAAAAATTAAAGTTGAGGGACTTTTGTGTTATAAATTGATATTTAAGGACCATGGTGTTACAAATTGAAAAATTCGAGGATTACAAGTGAAATTAAGCCCAAATTTTTTCTATCGAAGTTTGCACAAAATTTCAGACATTGTACTATTATTGTTATTTTGTTGCTGTTACGATTAGATCCTAAGAGTCGATTATAAGCAGGAGGCGACAATGTATTACTTTTATGCACAAGAGTTTTCTCCCGTTCCAATATTTGAGAATCGAAGAACTTGAAGAAATTGGTGTACACATCAAATTCTACTTCTCAAATATGTGCTTGTATTTCCACAAAAAAAAAAAAAGAAATTATGAATAGTGGAACAATTTAACCTATTACATCAGATGCAGTTATACCAACTTCCACTTGCTAATAACTCTCGAGTAAATGGGAGAAAATATGTGCAAGTTAAGCTGAGGTCTCCCACAAAAGCACAAGCAGAATGTACATTTGTTGATTTGTAAGCCTAGTTTGCACTATTACTTTTTTTCTTCTTTTTTTTTCCTTCTTTTTTTTTTTCTTGGTTTTGACCATTTACAATCAATACTAATGCATGCTGGCATATATATATAGAGAGAGGGTAATGCAAAAGTATTTAGTGATTACGAGAATAATTGTTTGCGCCTCTTCTTGTCAGGAGTAGCATGCACCTGAGGAGTCATTCCATACGTATAATTCTGAAAGTTCTCAAAAGCCTGAGAAACTGCATCTACCTGCATGATATCCATACATTGCTTCACTAGATTAGAATACAGCATGTGAAAAGTACACAGAATTAATACTGTTTTCTTCACAAACCAGCTCAGGCTTCTTCGCATAAACCCTCACTATCTTGTCTTGGTAAGAAGAAGGCAGCAAGTGACTGATGAATTCTTTTCCTACTGAGAATTTTACTTTACTCTCGTAATCCTGATTAAAAAAAAAAAAAAAAAAAAAATAGCTGTAAGAATTTTAGCATGCAAACCAGTAAATATATATAATATCCTCAAAAGCTAGGCTATCAATTTTGGGAGGTGAACTGTTACTTGAACGCTAAACGAGTAACGTGATATAGATGATGTTCTCTTGCATGACAAGTCAATATGGTTATCACTAATTAATCTCCATGGTATCAACAAGATATAACTAACTGGAACTCCAAACATTTGCTTCTATTTTGGATCAGGGACTATGTCCCCTCTGGTTGAAACTTACTCCCGCTAGGCCTCCAAAATGAAAGCAAGGAAAAAATATTGAAAAGGAAAGAAAAGAGCAGTGGAAATGATTGAAGTACCTGGAAAAATTGGACGCTGGATAAGAAAATACATGCACAAAGAAAAGATTAATGTCATTAAAATAACTCAAGCAGCAAATCCAGAGAAGAAATAAGTAAACAAGCGTGCTATGGGTCCTTAGTCCTTACAATTCAAGAGGGTCCCTCCTTCCCCGTGTCAGATCAATCTTAGCAATGCTCACAGCAACATCTTCCTCTTTCAGTGTAACGTGACTTGATTTCTGGTCATATAAAATTACCATTTTGAGTAAATGTTTCTACTTCTTTGAGGAAAGGAAAAATAATATCGTATCATATTGGGACCTGGGAGCAAATAATGTCCTTTGATGTGATGTCTTGGAAGTGCTCTAGCTGGTCTTTTGGAACACAATACTCGTTACAGAACTGCAAAACATAATGCATGATACGACCTTCATCTTCATGTGTTGGGAGGCAATTGGAGTGTGTGCTACCAGGTGAAGTAACAGTTTACCTGGTATAGGTCTCTTCTTCTAATCCGCTGGATCAGTTCTCTCGCTTCCTTGAGCTCCTCGTTGGGATTAGTTTCAATAACTTTCAGTATAGAGTCATCTATCTGCACTTGTTTAGAAAGGAAGGATCAGTCCCTCTAAAACATATGTAGAATTCAAGGATCAACAATTTAATCAACGTTTGTGATAAAAAAACCTTCCAAAACTCAGATGGATCTTGAATTGAAGATGAAATCCCAAGATAGTCATTCGCTTTTGACAAAGCATCAACAACCATGAGTTCTATTGCCTGATTCATGGAATTGTCAGGCGTGTTCTACTCACTAATTTTGATAATGAAATGGACTCTATTGCCTTTGAAAAGGAAGCGAAACACATTTGTACCTTTACTTTTGCATGTGTGTAGACAGTTCGATGCATATCAGCGCGAGTGGCAAATAACTTTTGGACTGTGAGATCTGCAAAAACACAATCACAAGTTAGAAAGGTTAGAAAGTACAAAATTACTGCCCATTAAACTAAAAACAGATCTTCCACAGATACTGACAATCCTTGGCGCGGTAGCATATCTCATCCTCTATAACGTGCATGGTATCCATTAACCTGAATGAGAAAATTGGAAAACAGTTGTTTTGTTTGATTATGGGATAATATCTAAAGGATAACTAAACCCTTTAAGGCCATAGTCATACATACCGCTCAAACTGAAAACTACACCCCAGTCCACAAGCCCTGGAGTCACGGACAAGGTAATCAAACCTAAACCGAACAAGTATCATCAACTTGCATTGCATAAAGTACAAATTGTTAAAAATACAAAAATACTAATTTAAACAGAAAGAACTGCTCACTTGTCCACATCTATCCCATTTCGACCATTGGCAACTATATCATAAAGGAATCGCTTTTCCTTCTGACTCTAAAAAGGAAGAGAAGTTTAACTAGGGCAATATAGCAAAGTAGATAATTATGAATGGAAATAGACAAAAACCAGAGACAAGTACTAGATGTTAGAGGGCTTACTTTATGAGAAGGGTGTTCATTGCTAGCAATGACCATCTCCTGCAAAGAGAACAGAGATGCATTCATAATCACATACATGACATTTCATATAGATGAAAGAGCGAACATCAAATTGCGATCTCTGAGATGGCCTTCATGGTGAGATAAACGCTTTGATATTCCCGAGGGCTTAAGTTATGGTAATTACTATCAAATACTTATAAATTATTAAAAATAAAAAAAAGAAAAAGAAATAACCTTGGCTTTCTTCAGGCAATCAGTATCGATGTCAATATGGTGCGTGTCCACAATGAAGTCTATCATCTTCGGAGACATTTCCTCGTGAGACCTGAAAAATAATACAACAAACAACTCAAAAAAAAAAAAAGATAATGTTCAAATTATAGTCAACATTAATATATTGGTTTTTTCAAGAGTTAACAGAAAACTAAAGAACGATATGAATAATTATATTTGATAAGAATGATATAAACCTATTATTACAGAGTAATTGACAAAATATATCCGTAAGTACACAAAGGATGTTCTTACCTTTTATTAGCAGAAATAAATTTCAACAGAAAAACACTCCAAAAGTATTCTTAATACAGAAATGGAAGTTGTGATCATTTCAATCCATTGTTGTCTGCTTTCAGACTCAAAAAAACTACTAACAGCATTTTATGCAATACTAATTAGTGCAATCCTACTATCAAGGTTCATTTCGTTTCATTTCCAATCCAATTATATAAGAAATTTAACTCCTCAAGGATTGATAATAGAAGACGCTAAGGTGCACCACCAGTGTGAACATAGGACTGACGAATGGAAGAAAACATCAACTCATTTCCATGGTAGGCAAGCAAGGACAGGATGTACTATCATATATCACAATGACCAGGTAAAGACACGCAGTATTTGAAAATAATAATCCACAATAAGTCTGCAATAGAGAGGATGTGAAAATTTAATTACCTACCATTTAAGGCCATTATGAACCCGGGGAAGAAACTCACGCTCAAACAAGTGGCTGAAAGGGCCATGTCCAATATCATGCAATAGTCCTAATAAACACAAGAAAATGAAAAAGTTGGAAGAAATTAAGAAACAATAAAATTTTCTAAAAACAAATTATTAAAACCAATCGCAGTTCAATTACCAGCAAGTTTGACACTATTTATATCCAAGTTATCAATATCAAGCTCTGAGCCCTACAATGCCAGGATCAAGGTAGTAAGTACTAGAAGTACATAAGAAGTAAACAAATATAAAGTTATAAACATACATATCATAATTTTGTGAGTATTAATAAAAAAAAAAGCCATATATACTTGGTAAGCTTTAATCCGATGAACAGCTTCACTGGCCAGCCAGTAAACACCTAGTGAGTGTTCAAACCGAGAATGTACAGCTCCTGGATAAACCATGTAAGTAAGACCTACACACAGAAAGCTAGCATACTTATTATTCAGTTCGGTAACTACACTATATATCCTTGTGAAGCACAGAGACATGATTATTGTTAATTAGGTCATGAAATAATTCCAAAATTTATCATTGAAAGAGAGAGATAAAAGAAAGAGAAATCTTAATTAATCATAGATAATTAACGTAGAAAATATCAAAAAGAATAAACAAAAAGAACTCACCGAGCTGCTTCACATCACGAAGTCTGCAAAATTAACATAAAAGAAGCAGTAAAACCAATGAAATGATGAGCAAAGGAAGCGATTGTAAGATAACATGAATATAATAACAAAAGTAGAAGAAAACAATTACATATGAAAAAAAGAAAGAAAGAAAAGACTTCACTTGCCTCTGAAACTGCTCTGTATCAACGAACTTGAGAAAAAGCTGAAACAATAACAATACAACACAGCAACAAAAAATTCGATCAAAATCAATCAATAAACACAGATTTTGCAACCGTTAATCAGTTTCCTCTGTTGCAGAGTGAGTGCGAGTCTATTTGATCAATCATCATTGTATAATATATACGAAATTAACAAAAAAATCATAGCAAAAAGAGGAAAAAAGAAAGAGAAGGAAATGGAGAGTAGATACAGGATCGAGATAGATGTAGCCGTGGACATTATCGCGAACTTGCTTGGAGAATCGACGGTCAAAATAAGAAACAGAGTAGTTAGCCAAACCTTTAGAACAAGCTTCCATTGTTAAAGAAACAAGTGAAATATATGTGTTTTTTAGGGTTTTGCAGAAGTAGTGTAAATGTGAGAGAGAGAGGGAGAGAGAGAGAGAGATGGAGAGGAAAGCGGTTACAGTTTGCGTGAGAATGGAGAGCGAACAGAGCAGAGAGTAAAGTTGTTTATGTATTTATAAGATGGAGAAGAGAAGGAAGTTAAATTATGAAGAATTGATGCCGCCAAAAAGGTTAAAAAAAAGTGTTTGTGCTGCGTGTGCATTGCACTGCCCAATCAGATCTATCGGATTTAGAAAATGTGAAATTTTTATTTTTCGGTTCTCGTTTTGTTGTGCTATGCTGGCGTTTTATTAATTTAAATTTGTACGGAAAAAGATTAAATACTATAGTAGTAATTAATTAAGCATGTTTTTGTTAGTAAATAAGAGTAAAACATAAAGTTTGAAGTTAAACGGAAAAGTCAACGGCCAAAATGACATATAGAGTAAACTTGCTTAATGACCTGATGACATGTGTTGTTTGATTTTTTAAAATTCACTACTTTTATGCCAATTTTGTGAAATTAAGCATCAATGTTGGAAACTTTAAACTCTTCACAAATAAAAAAATTCTTACATGCAGATGTAGTTTCACTTTCACATGCATTGTCACAGCTACAGTAAAAAATTCACTAACCCAAGTGCACAACTTTTATTTATGTAGCTTCACATTGCATTGTCACAGCTACACTAATTTAGGAGCGTTTTCACTTTTTAGAGGTTAATTTTATGGGAGATTGTAAGCAAGTTCAAGAGACTAGCTATTTTTTTTTCTCTATTTCTTTTGGTGGAATAGTCTTTTTTTTTTTTTGAAATTTTATCTTGAAAATTATGTTGGTTAGTTATTTTAGAGAAAAATTGGATGTAGGTTGTCAAAGTCATGGAGCAATTATTTAAATCCTAAAAAAATTATGTTTTTTAAGATAAATAAATGAATTATTTATTTAAATAGTGGGTAAAAAGTAGAATATATACAAATTTTGAGATAAATGTTAGATTGTTTATAATAATTTAAGGAGTGAAATAGAGAAAACTGTTGGACTTGCTCTTAACATCCAAACCAACTCTTTATTTAATATAATTTATCTCTAATAAAGAGTTAACCCATAAAAATGCATTCCAATGGACTCTTTACTTTTAAAATATAGAGTAGAGAGTGGATTTAACTAGGTAATTGTGGAGAGTCAAATCCACTCTTTACTCTATATGTCATTAATGAAATTGTTATTTTTAAGATAACTTTTTCATACTTTTTTCGTATCTTAAATAAAAGGGTTAAATATTATTGTCCCCTTGAGATTTGTCACCGATAATGATTTGCCCCTTGTGTTTTTTTAGTCAATTAAAAACCCCCTCACGTTTGTTCCGTCCAATGATTTACCCCCTCCGAGTTATTTTTTCTGTTAGTCAACAAGTCAAAGGGTTCACTTGTAAGAAAAAAAAGTTTAATTTAGTCCCTAAACTTTATTTTACTCCATAAACTCTTATAGAATCACTTTTAATTCATCAAAATAAATAATTTTTTCATAAAATTATTATTAAAACCAGATAAAATTAAATTAATTTATTCAAAATTTTAAAAACCTTAAATAAATTATAATAAATAATAAAGTCATTAAAATATGTTATGAAATTCTAAATTTTATTAT
>CANYLF010156687.1:0-22484 GCA_948193215.1 Bocquillonia castaneifolia
TAAATGCTTATTGAGTTGCCAGCTCACCCCTTGGCATTATTTTTCAGGTATTGAAAGCTTGTTGATATAGAAAGTTCAAGTGCATTGCAATAAAAGTGTCAGGTTGGCCAGTGGATCACGTTCATAGCATTTGCATTTGTGCTTTCATGTTAAAGCATGTGTGAGAGGATTTTAATTTGATAGTTATGAGTACATTTTGTTTAAAGTTGAAGAAGTGTGTGAATTCAAGTAAATATGTAATGTATAGTGTAATTTTAAAGTTGTGCAAGTTTTGGAGGTTTTGGTAGGATGATTTCTGTGGTTGTGGCTTGTTTTCAGTTTTAAAATTCATGTTTTCGGAGTTTCCAAAATCGCGCCCGTGACCTTAATATTGCACCCGCGATTTTGAAGACAGTTTTTCCTCACCTTTCTGTTTATAAAGTCGCGCCCGCGATTTCTGACCCAGTTTTATCGTGTTTCTATTTCTTGGATCTCGCCCGCGATCTGTCTAGTCGCGCCCGCGACCTACCATTTTACCTTAATTTTTCTTAAAATTGTTTAAGATTTGTGTTGTTAAAGCCCATGTATTCTTGAGATGCAGGTTTTCCATCTCCTCCCTTTGCGCGTGATTGATCGCCCATATATCCTTCATTTTATTAACCATAGCCAATGATTTCTTAGCTTGCTTCAATTGATCTTCTTCATCATGGTTTGGGTTAATAAGAGGGAATGGGGATGGTTGAGAAAAAGCTCTATCCATAAGAAAATTAAAAGTCTTGCCATTGTAGAAAGAAGTGTTACTGGGGTCACTCTCGAAAGAGATAGTATCCCAGTCATTATGAAAATTTTCCAAATCAAAAAGATGGTTAGACAAAAAGGGTGAAGAATACTCCATACCTAAACCTTCAACCATGAGTTTTCTATGAGGCACCATAGGCAACAGAGCTTGCCTCTAGGTTTCTCAATGAACTTTTGAAGTTCCCTCTTAGTATTCTCAAGGTGTGATTGCATTCTTTCATGGCGCACTAATTCCACAATTTTTTCTAAGCTCAAAATCTCTTCATGTGGTTCATGGAAAGTGCAATGCCATGCTCTAATGGTGGTCCTTTGTGCTAAAGTTTTAGCTTATGGAAGACTTGGTGGTTGATGAGGTGGAATAGGCATTGGTCTTCCGTGGGGAAATGGAGAATGCAAGGTTCTTGGCAAGGAGGAGGAAGAAGAAAATTTTCTAACCATGATGACAAGAAAAAACTAAAGAAAAACCAAAAGCGGGAAATTTTTTATAGAGAATAAAAATGGCTTCTAATGCTCTATTTATAGATATAAAAACCAAAACCCTAACACTCTAGGAAAACCAAATCCAATTATCGCAAGAAAAAGCTCAACTTTTCAAATAAGTAAAACAAGTAATCATATAAGCACTAGGAAATCCGAATGCAAGTAGGATAAGTTAATAGAAGTATTTCCTTGTATCACAAATAAGCACAAATTCATATGGAGTTAGGAACTTCCCTTTTTAATTAGCTTTTCCCATATTCTCACATTATCATTGTCTCCTTGGAATTTCCCTACATAAAACAAAAAAAACAACAATAGTTTAAACTAAAAAAATTCGGTAATAATAATAACAAAAAATTCAAAATTTTTTTATGAAAATAAAAGCAACATAATAAAATATAAGCAAACGCAATTAACTACTTAATTAACATTATACTACAATAAATTAAATAAAGAAAATCAAAATAAAACAAAAGATATAGAAATTAAAATTGTGGGTTATCCTCCCCACCGGGGCTTTATTTAACGTCTAGAGCTAGACATAGTGATGCTTCAATTGCTTTAAAGGAAGGTTGGTGTGACGTAGTATGCTTTCAAACGTTGCCCATTGACCGTAAATGGATGTTGTTCATCACTGATAATCTCAAAAGCACCATTACCAAACACCATTATGACCTTGAAGGGTCCGGACCATTTAGAAAGCAATTTCCCTTGAAAGTGCTTGTATCTTGAGTTAAATAACAAAACTTGCTGTCCAACATGAAATTCTTTCCGAATCACGTTCTTATCATGCCATGCCTTAGTTTGTTCCTTGTAAAGGCGAGCACTATCATAGAATTCATAGTGAATTTCATCCAACTCAACCAAATCAAACAACCTCTTTTCACCCGACATTTCAAAATCAAAGTTTAACCTTTTGATCACCCAAAATGCACGATGCTCAAACTCAATGGGCAAATGACATGATTTCCCATAGACAAGATAATAGGGAGACATACGAATGGGTGTCTTAAAGGCTGTGCAATATGCCCACAATGCATCATCAAGCTTTAACGACCAATCCTCGCTCGAAGAATTAACTGTCTTTTGCAAGATTTGCTTGATCTCCCTATTTGAAACCTCAACTTGCCCATTAGATTGGGGGTGATAGGGTGTCCCCATCTTGAATTTGCATCCATATTTCCCCATCTTGAATTTGCATCCATATTTCTCCAACAAAGCTCTAAATTGATGATTTTGAAAGTGAACTTCGTTGTCACTCAAAATCGTCCTAGGCACTCCAAACCTCGAAAAGTTGTGATTCTTATCAAACTTAATAATATCTTTTCCCTTGTTGGTATGAAGAGCAACAGCTTCTACCCATTTGGAAACATAATCAATTGCCATAAGAATGTATTGGATTCCAAAGGAGGATGGAAACAGACCCATGATATCGAGTCCCCAAACATCAAATATCTCGACTTCCAAAATCGGCTTTTGTAACATCTCATTTTTCTTCCAAATGTACCCATCTATTGGCATTGATCACATGTAGCAAATAAAGCTATTGTATCCTTGAACATGGTTGACCAATAAAATCCACATTGTAAAATCTTGGCAACCGTGAGTTCCAAGATATGATGCCCGCCAGCTGGTTCAGCATGGCAATGTTGGATGAAACCTATAACCTCAACTTCTGGCACACAATGTCGGATAATGCCATCTGGACACCTCTTGAATAACAAAGGGCCATCCCATAAAAAATCCTTCAAAGAAGCAAAGAAATGCTTCTTTTGTTGCGTAGTATAATCATGAGGCAAAGTTTTAGAGCAAAGATAATTGACAATATCAGCATACCAATGCCAATCAACTTTAGTCACATTCCATAATAACTCATCATGAAATAATTCATTGATGGGTAAGGTTACTTCCCTTTCCGAATCCATTCTCGATAAGTGATCATCCACCATGTTCTCTATCCCTTTCTTGTCCTTGATCTCCATAACAAATTCTTGTAGCAACAAAATGCATCTAATCAACTGTGGCTTCATATCCTTCTTTGCTAGTAAATACTTTAAAGCTGAATGATCGGTGAAGACAATTGTTTTAGAACCTACAAGATAAGATCGAAATTTATCAAAAGCAAAGACAACAGCTAACAATTCTTTTTCAGTAGTTGCATAATTAATTTTAGCATCATTAAGTAACTTGCTAGGATAATAAATAACATGCAACTTCCCTTCTTTTCGTTGTCCTAACACGGCTCCTATGCCGTAGTCACTAGCATCACACATCAAAACGAGTGGTAGTTCCCAATTTGGTGAAAAAATGATGAGTGCCGAAGTTAGCTCCTTCTTCAATCTTTCAAAAGCTTTAACACATGCATCATCCATCTTGAAAGAAACATCATTTCCCAATAAAACACACAAAGGATGGGAAATCTTGGAGAAATCCTTAATGAATCTCCTATAGAAACCCGCATGCCCAAGAAAGCTTCAACATCTTTGACAGAAGTAGGAGTAGGAAGCTTCTCGATTGCTTCAATCTTTGCATGGTAAACCTCATTCCCCTTTTCAGAAATCTTGTGCCCCAATACTATACCCTTACGAACCATAAAGTGACATTTCTTCCAATTCAATGCCATGTTAGCTTCCTTACATCGAGCTAAAGCCTTCTCCAAATTAGCCAAACATGCATCAAAAGAGTTGCCAAAAACACTAAAATCATCCATGAAGATTTCAATAATGTCTTCAACCATACCGGAGAAGATAGCCATCATACACCTTTGAAAAGTGGCGGGGGCATTACATAATCCAAATGGCATGCGTCGGAATGCAAACGTATTATAAGGACATGTAAATGTAGTATTCTCTTGATCCAACGGACCAATGGGAATTTGGTTGTAACCCAAATAGCCATCCAAGAAACAATAAAACTTACAACCCACAAGGCGCTTAAGCATTTAATCAATAAATGGCAGGGGAAAATGGTCCTTGTGAGTTACCAAATTGGGCTTCCTATAATCAATGCATACTCACCAATCCTTAACTGTTGGCATGGCAATTACCTCATTCTTCTCATTGGTAACCACAGTCATGCCTCCCTTATTTAGAACCACTTGCACCGGACTAAGCCACTTGCTATCGGAAATAGCATGAATAATTCTGGCATCAAGCAACTTAATAACCTCGGCTTTGACCACGTCGTTCATGTTCAGATTCAGACATCTTTGAGGTTGCATAGTCTGCTTGTGATCCAACTCTATAAGGATTTTGTAAGTACAAAAGGTTGGATTGATGCCTCTTATATCCCCCAAAGATTGGGCAAGTACCTTGGGGTACTTCTATAGAAGCTCGATGATTTTCTGCTCCTTAAGCTTTGTCAAGTCAGACCACACAATGATTGGCCGGGTCTCCTCTTCATCTAGGAACAAATACTTCAAATTAGAAGGTAGAGGTACAAGTTTTGGCTTGTAAGGTGATGTAGGTTTATCCTCCTTGGGCGGTCGATTAAGAGGTTCAAACCTCTCCCTAAGAACAAATCCTCACCCTTCTAGATATTGAGCTTGAAGCTCCTCAGCCTCATCTTGCAAGTTAGAACTCAATTGTAAACAAGTGTCTAAATGATCATTAGACATTTCCTAAGCACATTGCAATTCCAATAAATGATCAATCACATCAACCATAAAACAAGCATCTAAATCCTCTACGAAATCAAAATTCCTAGCAGCTTTCAAAACATCAAATTCTTCCTTAGCATCACCTAATTGCAAAGTTAATTTGCCATTTTTCACATCAATTAAAGCACCAGTAATAGCTAAAAAGGTCCTAAAATAATTGGCACATCTATGTCCTCACCAATATCCATAACCAAGAAACCAACATGAAAATAAAATTTACTGACTTTAACCAACACATCCTCAATTATTCCTTCAGGATATTTCACCGATCTATTAGTGAGTTGCAACGACACCTTTGTTGGCTTCAAATCACAAATCTCTAAAGTTCTAAACAAAGTCAAAGGCATCAAGTAAATGCTACCACCCAAATTACACAAACATTTATCAATAATAAAAGAACCAATATTGCAAGGAATCGTAAAACTCCCTAGTTCTTTCATATTTGTAGGTAGCTTGGAATGATTCTGAATTATATCACTGTATTAAAGCTATGGTGGCTTTCTCCCCCAACTTTTTCTTTCTACTCACAGTGTCCTTCAAATACTGTACATAAGAAGGTATTTGAGTAATGGCTTCGGTGAATGGAATGTTGATTTGAATCTTTTTGAACATCTCCAATAACTTGTTGAAATTTTCCTCATCATTCCTATTCTTTAGCTTTCGGGGAAAAGGAACTAGTGGTCCAACAGGGTTGGTAACCACCTCTTTCTCCTTATGTTGCTCCCCTTGCTCACTTGGCTCATTGCCATCCTCTTTTGTTTGCTCCAAATCTTCCCCTTCTTTCCTTGATTTGTTGCGTGTGGCTCATCTAATGCCTTGCCACTCCTCAATTGAATAGCCATCGACATCTCCTTAGGATTCACAACTATATTGCTAGGCAAAGTGCCTTGAGGTCTTTCTTGCAATTGCTTAGCTAGTTGTCCAATTTGTCGCTCTAGATTTTGAATGGTGACTTCTTTTTGCTTCATAATAGTGTCTTGATTCACCATATATTTGAGCACCATGTCTTCAAAAGAAGTCTTGGCTTGTTGTTGATGGGGTTGTTGTACTTGTTATTGATGTGGCACTAGTTAATGTGGGGGTTGATATGGTTGCCTTAGTTGGAATCTAGGAGCTCCTTGTCAAGGTTGACTAGCCTGATTTGAATCATTCCAAGCAATGTTTGGGTGGTTGTGCCAACCTGAATTATAAGTATTATTATAAGGGTCATTCCGTGGTTGACAGTTCCTATAATTACCCACATAATTCACCTCCTATCCGTTCTGATTTCCATCATAAGTGAAACTGGCAGATGCATGTCCGAGTTTACCATAAAAGTAGCACGCTTCATTGGTAGGAGGATTAGAATGACTTGGCTCTTTAGTCAACAACATTTTCACATGCTTAGTGAGGTCAGCCACATGGTTGAGCACTTTAGAAGATGACTGATCACCAAAACAATTCCTCCTATTCCTACCCGCTTTCATTTACGAGTTAGTAGCTATAATCTCAAAAATATCCCTCATCTCCTCAGAAGTCTTCTCACCCATACCAATACAGACATGAGTGTCGACCAAATTCTGCCTATTATCACATAACCCATCATAGAAAAATGTCACCAATAAACTAGTAGGGTATTGATGATGTGGGCATTGAGTAAGATAGCCTTGAAATCTATCCCAAGCTTTATTAAAAAGTCACCATCATTTTGACAAAAAGTGCTAATCTTGGTTCGTAACTCAGTAGTCTTGCCTTGTGAATAGTATTTGGTGATGAACTTTTTGTAAACATCATCCCAAGTCCGCATAGAACCCTCAGGAAAATTCATGAACCAAGTCTTGGCTCTATCCTTCAATGTAAGAGTAATGCATCTCATCCACAACTTGAGTTCTAGAACACCATTCAAAAGAAAAGTTGCAATGATGCTGCAGAATTCCCTCACAAAAGCTAATGCATCCTCTGATGGTAAACCAGGGAAGTGTGGAATCATGTTGAATTAGAGAGTCTTCAAGTCATAATTCCTTGCAACAGCACTAAGCACAATGCAAGAGGGAGATGCACTGATAATAGGACATTGAATATTGCGAATATAAGCCCTATTATTGCCATTCCTTTGTGGTGGTCGTAATGCCCTAGTGGTGGAACAAACCCATGTTGCTGCCCATCTTATTATGGAGGACACTGGACATTCACAATGGGGAGCAGTGGATCAACAACTACTCATATTGGTGGATTAGCAGCTTCATTGCCACCATTATTTCCTCCATTGCCACCACTATTGCTGTTATTTCCAGTATTGCCACCATTGTTGTTTGCCCCTTCCACTTCAGGCTCAAGATATATGTTACATAAGCTCTTAAAAATTAAATTAAATGAATAAACATGAAAAACTATTAATCAATAGAAATTCATATTATTGTTAATTGAATCACCCGTATTAGATTACACCCATCCCTCTAGTAAGGGATTTAGTTCCAAAACATCATAAAAATACTAAAAACAATAAATAAATAACAACTAATCATAATTGAATAAAATTAAGAAGTCTGGAAGAATAAACTTAGTCTTGGAAACTTGAATAAATCCTCAATCTTCAAAATCTTGGAAATCTCCTCGAATTTTTTGCTAAAAACCCAATTCTTTGTAATCACAAGTGTTTCTAACTAAATATAAAGTTCAAAGATGATGCGACAACTAAATATATTGTTATATTTATAGTCCCACACTTAAAACCCCTAAAATTTCCTAAAAGAACCATAAAAATCATAAAAACCCAGTTTAGAAATAAAATTTCGTATGAAACATGTGCAGACGAGACCAAATCTGATTTGTTCCTGGTCAGACCAAATACGATTTGTTCTTGCTTGAGACCTACTGCCGCAAATGCCATAAATCCAACCAAGAAGCAGAAACCAAACAGCAGACCGGACCAAATCCGGTTTGCGGCTGACTAGACCGGATCCAATCTGGTCCATACTTTTTCTTCTACGCAAACATGTTTCAACCCGGAGGAAACCAAGTAGACCTGACCAAATCAGGTTTGAGGTCCAATCTGCTTCAAAATTGGCATCCTTTGCCCAAAATCGACCTGAACTTGTCCTAAATTAATCTCCTCCATCCCTATCACTATAAAACATAAAATAACAACAAAATAAGTGCTAAAATAACTTAAATGATGGAGAAATCAAACAAACTTCTAGTGATTTACATAGGATAAAAATTGATTATCAGTCGTGTTATGCGTTTTTGAAAGAAAAAGGAAGACTAGATCTACTTTCTCTCTCTCTCTCTCTTTCTATTCATTTCACTTTCATTTTTCTCGAAAACTCACTCCAATTTCTTTACTAAACTACTGAATTTCTACTCATTAAACATCATTTCTTCTCTTAATAATCAGTTTAATCATGTTTTCCTCCACTTGATGATCTAGTAGAATAGTAAGGCAGCAAAGGGAATCAGAACCCACTCCACAGCACCAGCGAATAACCTAAAGGGCTTCTCAACCATCCACCCACCCTTTACTTGTCTTCTCCAATGAGAAACATCAAGAGAGATTGAAGGAGGTCAAGGTAAGAGAAATTGAACCCAACAAATGCCAACATGATCAAACCCTAGATATTTTAGGGATTAAACAAGAATTGTGTGGTTATATTATGAAAGGGAATTTTTCTAGGATGTTTGCTATTAGGTAATCAAATTATAAGGAAATATTGGTTGAGTTTTTCACTACCTTTCATTAATAAATCTATGATTGCCTATGATTTCCCCGATTCAGTGAGTTTTAGATTAGGATAAGTAAACCATTCCATGACTTTTAATCAATTTAGGGTTGCTTTAGGTATGTTAACCACTGAGGATGTTTTGTTTTAAGAGTTTAGGAAAAATGCTTGAGTTGGTTTCCTCCTTATACCTCTATTTTGCATATTTGGATGAGAATTAAAACTTGATGAACCTGGGGTGCATAACAGTAGTAAAACTAAGCGCACCACCATTAGGTCCCATGCCATAAGGTATTTACACAAATTGATTATTTATACCATGTCTAATAGAAGAAATAGTGCTAGGGTTGTGCAGGAGAATGACTTATTCTCTATTCCCTATTTACTATACGCTTAAGGATGTGCCTTGACATTTTAGGATGTGGTTTGCTAAGTGTAGACAATGAATTTTTGGATGAAGGTACGTAGAAGTGGTTCGAGGGCCTAGTGATGAATACTCTCTAGTTTGGACCACTTTGTTACCCAGTTTCTCAAAGAAATGAGCCAAAGCGTTGAAAATAATTTCAAAATGTTTTTAAAAATGAATTTCAGGCCTATTGATGGTTCAGCCGAACCTTCAATGGTCCGACTGAACCTTCATAGATTTCATTGGGCCCACATTTCACAGAAGCCCATTTTTAAGCCCAAAAGATATAACTGAACCTTTGGTGATTATTCGACCAAATGATCATTAAACGTAGTCTAAAGTGACATGTTATAGGGCAGAATGCATGAACCAATAATGTACTCGAGACATATAGCCTACACCGGCCTATACCCATGCTGCAACTTGAGCAAGTTGCTGTAAGAGATTCATTTTTCTCCTTTAAATACCCTAACTTTTTACACTATAGGGGGAATGAACATTAGAGGGGAGAACAAAGAGAAAAGAAAAGGAACAAAGTAATACATGCTCACACTCATTTTCAAGCTTGGTTTCTTTGCGAGACTTATTTCTTAGTTCTTTCAGTTTCTGGACGAGGAAACTACGTCAATCCATATGCTTGTTTCTACCAAAAAGTGGTAACATACCACCATTCTATTGGCAAACAACCATCCACGAGCATCCATACATCAAAATAAGCATATTCTATCATTTACTTTATTCTGCTTAATTTACTGTAACTTTTGATATTTCACTCACTAACTTTGTTTTATATTCTGATCACATATATGAGGCCTTGAGGAAGCCCAAATGATACAGGACTAGACAAATCCAAGTTTGGGGTTCTGTAACCCAAGCTTAGAACCAAGATGATGACTGGGTTTAGAAGTTTGGGTTACCCAAAAAGAATCATTATGAAGGCCATAGGAAGATCCTTAGATATGTATTAGGGCTTATTTATCCCCGTCAGTCGATATTTATAGCGATCTGTAATAATACAGGAAAAGCCATTCTCCAAACTTGACTTACAGGTCCGACCGAACCATCAAACCGTCTGAAGATCCGGCCGGATGGCCATGGTTTAACCAGATGTCCCACATGCTTCGAATCTAAAGAACTTCGGCCTGGCCCAATCAATGATCTGAACAAACCAGTGGCAAAGGTCCGATCAGACCATCATGATGCTGGGAAGAATATGGGAAACAATTACTAAGGATTGATTGGTTTGAAACTTTGAGGTAGACTAATGAGTTTTCTCTGGGTTAAATCGGTTAATCGGTAAGATTTTCTTACTTTATTTTACGTAAATCACTTAGAACTAACTATTAAATAATTAATCAAACATTTAATAAATAAAATCGATAAATTGTAGAATAAAAATGGTAGAAAATCATTTCACATTTCCTTTCTTTAAGGGTATATGTATATTCCTGCAATTCCATTATCCTGGGTAATAAATAATTAATTAACGTGCAAATATTAATGCAATAAAAGAATATAAAATTAATTAGAAACTAACTATGGATGTTCTGCATGTAAATAAATAAGGAAATAATCCACTCGGCCCATTTAATTAAAATAAGTAGCAACCCACCAATATAGCTAACAACACTCAATCAATCAGGGTTAATTATATCGGACCTAATTATAGAAATAAAACTAATTAGAAACAATATTAGAGATGATCATTCATTTGATTCATTTCCAATGCCATGTTATTTTCTGGGTGTTTATCACTTTATACTGTTTATCTTCTGTAGGAAAAATGACCTTGTTACTTAATTAAATGGGAAATTGCCCCAAGAATGGATAACTCATTCCGAACCCAGAAATCATCTAGAGTGTTGATGAATGGGGATTCTTGAGGAATCTATCTGTTTTGTTAATCACTAGGTGATCCTGATGCATTTTGGGTGGTGACTCCACATTTTTTTCAAAATCCAAAAATGCCTCATGAGTCAGCTCGCCATTGCCATTGGACACCAACCGACGGACAGGTCCCGGGTGCCCTGTCCATACTAAGTATTTTGAAATGAAATAGAACACAAAAAAATGCTTAGTCTAATGTATGAACGTTCATGGATGGTTGGTTGGCCTCAGCATTGCTGAGTTATTACCATTTTAGATGGAAGTGGCTTCTGGATTAAAGAGAATTTTCTCGTTCCAAAACCCAAAGGAAATCAATTATTGGATCAAAACAGAGTGAAATTTGTGTATTTCTATGTTGTGTGTGTAACTGGTTAATCATCAAAACCATCCCCTTTTTCTTATAAAAAAGTTGGGTATTTATAGAAGAAAATCAAATCTTTCTGTAGCAAGTGTTGCAACTTGCTTCTACCTTAGGTCGGTGTAGGATGATGACATAAAATACATGCTCCATATTTTTAAAACTGTACTTTCAACTACGTAAAGGATTATCGAATCTTACGAACCATTGACTGGTTCATCAATGATTCAGCCGATTTTTTGGTTTAATGATTGAAATTACTGTTCATTTTAGACCCAGCCCAAAATGACTCAATGGTTCGGTCGAACCATTACTTGGCCCTTAACATTCATTTGAAAATTTGCAAACTGTTTTGTCAATTTATCAACACATTTCCAAAAAAATATGGGTAACAGAGTGGTCCAATCTAGTCCGTATTCATCATCGGGCCCCCCGAACCGCTTCTACTACTCTAAGATCTAACATGTATATTTATAAAATAAAATAGATTTACATCACAAGTTATGGAAATGAGACAGTAAACAAAGGCAATGAAATAGAACACAAAAAAAAAAAAATGCTTAGTCTGATGTATGAATGTTCATGGATGGTTGGTTGGCCTAAGCGTTGCTAAGATCTTACCGCTTTAGGTGGAAGTGGCTTTCGGATTAAAGAGAGTTTTCTCGTTCCAAAACCCAAAGGAAATCAGTTGTTAGATCAAAACAGAGTGAAATTTGTGTATTTCTGTGTTGTGTGTGTAACTGGTTAATCATCAAAACCATCCCCGTTTTCCTGTAAAGAAGTTTGGTATTTATAGAAGAAAATCAAATCTTTCTGTAGCAAGTGTTACAACTTGCTACTACCTTAGGTCGGTGTAGGATGACGACCTAAAATACATGCTCCCTGTTTTGAAAATTGTCCTTTCAATACGTAAAGGATCTGTTCATCAATGATTCAGTCGATTCTTTGGTTTAATGATTGAAAATACTATTCATTTTAAACCCAACCCAAAAATGACTCAATGGTTCGGTCGAACCATTGCTTGGCCCTTAACATTCATTTGAAAATTTACAAACGATTTTGTCAATTTGTCAGCACATTTCCATAAAAAGATGGGTAATAGAGTGGTCCAATCTAGACCATATTCGTCATCGGGCCCTTCGAACCGCTTCCACTACTCTAGGATCTAACATGTATATTCAGAAAATAAAATAGATTTACATCACAAGTTATGAAAATGAGACAGTAAACAAAGGCAATGAAATAGAACACAAAAAAGATGCTTAGTCTGATGTATGAATGTTTATGGATGGTTGGTTGGCCTAAGCGTTGCTGAGTTGTTACCGCTTTAGGTGGAAGTGGCTTCCGAATTGAAGAGAGTTTTCACGTTGCAAAACCCAAAGGAAATTAGTTGTTGGATCAAAACATAGTGAAATTTATTTATTTATATGTTATGTGTGTAACTGGTTATTCATTTAAACCATCCCCCTTTTCTTGTAAAAAAGTTTGGTATTTATAGAAGAAAATCAAATCTTTCTGTAGCAAGTGTTGCAACTTGCTACTACTTAATTTAGGTCGGTGTAGGATGACAACCTAAAATACATGATGCCTGTTTTGAAAACTGTCCTTTCATAAACGTAAAGAATCTATCGAATCTTATGAAGCATTGACCGGTTCATCAATGATTCAATCGATTCTTTGGTTTAATGATTGAAATTACTGTTCATTTTAGACCCAAACAAAAATGACTCAATGGTTCGGTCGAACCATTGCTTGGCCATTAACATTCGTTTGAAAATTTACAAACTGGTTTGTAAATTTGTCAGCACATTTCCATAAAAAGATGGGTAACAGAGTGGTCCAATCTAGACTGTATTCATCATCGGGCCCCCCAGATCGCTTCCACATACTTGCATCCAAAAATCAGGTGTCTACATTTGCCCCCACTTTTATTGGAGTTTAGCAATGTTAATTAAATAAGAATAAATAAACAAATGACAAAGCAAATAAACCATCATAAACAAAATCAAGGATACATAAAAGGATACTACCAGAGTGATCGATAGTCATTGCCGAGGTGTCGGGGATAGTCTGCCCCCAGTTTGACAACTTTGCAGTCGCCACAAGCCATGGAGGTAGCTTGTCCCTGAGGGGATTCTAGGACATGATAGGTCAATCTAGACTCGAGGTTTTATGATACTGGTTTCTTAGAAAAGGTTGGGACTATGACCGGGAAAGCCTAGGACTGTCTGGTTCTACTAGACTGATATCTAGGACACTAGCATCCTAGAGGACGTTGAGATTCACCTGGAAAGCCTAGGACACTATCTGGTTCTGCTAGACTGATTTCTAGGACAATGGCATCCTAAAAGATGTCAAGACTGAGCCTAAGAAAGACTAGACACTATTTTGTTCCGCTAGACTGATATCTAGAACACTAGCATCCGAGAAGACGTTGGAACTAAGCCCAAGAAAGCCTAGGACACTGTCTGGTTCCAATAGACTGATATCTAGGATACTGGCATCCTAGAGGACATTGAGACTAAGCCCGAGAAAGCCTAGGACAGGCCTAGAATCACAAGGATAAACCTTAGGTGTCTATAGTGTGGGGACGGACCTGGAGACATAGGGGTAGACCATAAGGTGTTTGGGATGGACTTGGAAATGTAGGGATGGACCCTAAGGTGTTTGAGATGGACCCAAAGATGTAAGGATGCACCCTAAGGTGCACGGGATGGACCATAATGTCAACTGTAGTTTTCAGAATCTCCTGAGGATGATTTGCTAGTATTTATGGATAATCTACCATCATTTGGAATTTTTGAATTTATTTATGGCTTGTCTGCCACGGATTGCTACTGTTTAAAGATTTTTCTAGATTATGCTTGAGTGACTCACCGTTAGTTCTCATTGCTTGAATTTTTTTGGGAGTGATATGCCATCACCTGGAATTGTCTAAAAGTGATCTATGATCTTCTGAAAAGATTCTGAAGCTTAAGAAATTCCAATCAGGGACCAGTTTACCTTTGAAAAATATCCTGGTGTTTAGTTTATTCTATCCAATTTTGGACCTATTTGTCAGAAAAATTTAGATTTTGGGCCGATGCTTAGGATTTTAATTTTCAGGGAGCAAAGTGGTAATTTGCCACCTCTTTTGGCAAAGAAATCGCCACTTCCCCTTTGATAGAGAGGGTTTCCTTTTCTTCTTCCTAATTATATTTTTCTTAATTCCTTTTCTTTTCACTTATCAGAAGGATTTGCAAACCTTATTTTTCAGTTTGCTTCTGTTTTCTTCTACTTCTATTTAATTATCACCATCTTCTTCTTTCCTCATCAATGACCAAAGAAATTCCAATGGAGGAAGAGAACCCATTACTGCTCGAGAGTGCCCCACCAGCTGTGAACCCTCTTAATCCATTTCTTGAGCGTTCTTGCTCTTTATTCACCATTAATGATTGTGTAATCAAGTCCTACCCTTGCGGCTTGGAGAGGGGAGTGGAAATTCGACATCTAACAAATTTGGGAGGGCAGCTCGGCTGTTATGCTTCAATATCGGTATGTTCTTCATTGCCCAGTAGTGTAGCCTTAATTTCTGGTGTTTTTAGGATGGTTTTTCTGGTTTCTGCTTTACTAGGTTGTATATTTGATCAAATGATTGGTCATGCGACCGAATCTATGGCTTCTAGGTCTATGATTGTTTTTATGTTTCTGGTAATGCTAGCATGTTTGTATGTGTTATTTAGGGAGTTTGCTGTGTGCTAGTTGCTAGTCTAGGCTTATTTATTGTGTTTGTGTTATGGTAGATATTTCAGCATTTTCCAGATTGAAAGTTTGGTCGAATGTTCAAACATTCGATGGAATGGTTTCAACGATAGGTAAAGTTACAACTGAATCATTGACAATGATTCGTTCATTTTTATGATTTGTCTTCCTAATTTTGATCCTAAATGCATTTTCTTGCCCCCTGTGTTGCTGTAACCATGCTGTATGGATTATTTATTATCTGTATAACCCTATTGTAGGTCTGGAACCATTCTTTTTGCATTCTTCTATGAGTTCTAAGCTATTAGCCCATAGTTCATGTATTTTCCACTTTCGTTTTGTGTAGAGAGAACTGTCTGGATGTTTTGCTCAGTTGGGAAACTTTTCTGCCTCAAAGAAGATGTGGAGGAAGCTCCCTGAGTCTATCAAGGCCTGAGTAAGATGCACCAGCCTTCATATTTTTATTGAGGCTCTTACAGACTTGTATGGCGATGGCAAGACTAGTCACAATGATCAGGATTCTATGTATGCCTTGATAGAGAGGTAGATGTGCAGCACTCACACATTCAAGTTTTCATGTGGTGAGTTTACCCTTACCCTAGGCGGGTTTGCTGCTATCACTGGCATCCGATGTGCCGATGAGAGGATTTCATTGGATGGCGGGATTTACCACTATTGTAGGGAGGAGAGGAGTGCATAGTTTAAGCTTATGTTTGAGAGGACCCCAAACATGAGAAATGATAACAATATCATCTACTTGGGTATGATAGAGTGATATGCTACCTTTCCATTGGCACAGGAGGGTCAGGAACCAATGCATATGTTTGTAGAGCTTGCCACTAAGGTTGAGCAGGACCATATAGCTCGAGTTTTCTTGTTTCACTTGCTTAGTTCTACGATATTCTATGATGAGACCTCCAGCTTATGGATTCATTTTGTGCCTTTGCTTGGGGATTTTAATGCCATGGGGCACTATGATTGGGGTTCTGCTGCTCTGGCCTACTTGTTCGTCTGTATGGACAAGATCTCTTAGGGATACAAGAAGCTGAATGGGTTCTGGCACACCATCCATGTAAGTGACAGTTTGTCTTGCTACTTTTTTTTCTAATTGTGATTGAATGAATGTTTATATTTCTTGTTTGTTGTAGGTTTGGGCTATTGAGATGGGTCTGATCACCCAATTTTGAGGTATAGGTGTTCGCCTCTCCACTGGTGGGGGTCTTCCTGCTACTTCCTTGAGCTTGTCCGAGCATAGGAAGCATTTGAACGAGATGACTGATAGGAAGGTAATTAAAGTCATCTTTTATCCAGCCTTGTTGTTCTTTCTTATGTTATCTTACTTTGTGTATTTGTTTGATAGGTTCTTTACAAATCACATGTACAGTGCGCACAGATCAACTCGGGCCAAACTAACTTGATATCGGGCCTTTCAAAGCCTAAACTTCAGGCTAGTGAAAGCCTGGGTCCAACGCCAGTCCACTAAGTGGCGTTGGGCCCAACTTCACATGGTTGAGTGGCGTTTGGGCCCAAAACAAGGGCAGGAGTGGTGTTGGGGCCTTTTAGGCATCCAAACATCTGATTTTAAAAATGTGCATAAAAGATAAAAGGTGCAGAATGGCTTCGACTATCAACCATTTCAGGTCAATTCGATTCTCGTAGAGAATGTTATGATGAAAGTCATTTGAAAAATGAACTTTTTATGCTTAAAACAGAAAGTTTAGGTAAAAACATGCTTTTCAAGCTTAAAAATGATTTGAAACACTTCCTAAGCAATCATAATAAAGCAAGAGACAACTAAATTCATGCCACTAAAATATGATTGATCACCACTGGGCCTCCGAGCCGCTTTCACATTCCTACATCCTAAATTAGGTGTTAGCACTTATGCTTTTTTATGAAGAGAATAGTGTCAACCTTCCCCTTTGAAAAGCCATTTTCACAAAGGAAGTGAATAAGCCTTTCATACCAAGCTCTAGGAGCTTATTTCAAACCATATAAGGCCTTAGTCAGTTTATAAACATGCTTTGGAAAATCAAAACTTTCAAAACCTGGAGGTTGTTCAGCATACACTTCCTCTTCAATGAAACCATTTAGAAAAGCACTTTTAACATGTTTCAAAAGGTTTAAAATCCGTGAATGATGCAAATGCTAAGAGAGTTCTAATGGCTTCTAATCTTGCAACGGGTACAAAAGTTCCATCATAATCAATGCCTTCCTCTTGGTTGTACCCTTTGGTAACCAATCAGGCTTTGTTTCTAGTGACTTGACCTTACTCATCCAATTTGTTTCTAAAAACCCATTTAGTCCCAATAATTGGATGATCCTTAGGTCTAGGAACTAAGTCCCAAACCTTATTCGTCTTAAATTGATTGAGTTTCTCTTGCATAGCAAGCACCCAACTCTCCTCATGGAGGGCCTCATCAACATTTTAAGGCTTAATTTGAGAAAGGGATGCAAGATTAGAATATAAGAGTTTAAGTTGGTTTTGAGTACTTACACCCTTATAGATCTCACAAATGATGATCCTTAGAGAAAATCCATGTTCGTGGAAGATCCTGATGCTCTTGTTGGTGATCCACATGAGCTTGATCATCATTTTCATCTCCACGTGCATGTTCTTCTTGTGGTTCCTCATCATTATCAAGCTCCTTTGAAGATTGAGTATCATCTCCTCCAATGTTGAGCTTTTCAAAGTCACCTACAACATCAACACGAGAAGTACCTTTCATAAGATCAAGTTTACTAGATTCATCAAAGGTTGCATGGACTCCTTAACCACTAGAGTTCTTTTGTTGAAGACTCTATAAGCCTTGCTAATAGTGGAATAGCCTAAAAAGACTCCCACATCCATTTTGTATGCAAATTTTTCAAGGTTGTCCTTGGTATTGAAAATGTAGCACTTACAACCAAATGCTCTAAAAAATGAGATGTTGGGTGTTCTACCATTCCATAGGTCTTAAGAGGTTTTGTTCAAAAGTAGTCTTTTAAAAACTCTATTTGCAATGTAACATGATGTATTGACAGCTTCGGCCCAAAAGTAGGATGGTAATCCATACTCATTAATCATAGTTCTAGCCATATCAACCAATGTACGATTGTTCCTTTCAACAACACCATTTTGTCGAGGAGTTCTTGGACATGAAAAATTGTGAGAAATACCCTTTTTTTTAAAAAAAAAATTCAAAAGACTTATTTTCAAATTCTTTTCCATGATCACTCCTCAAGGAAGTTATGATTTTCATTTTGAACACGTTTTCCAAAAGCTTTGAAAACATCAAAAGCATCACTCTTATGAGTTAGGAATGCAACCCAAATGTATCTAAAGTACTAGTCATCAACAATGACATAGGTGTAATGCTTTCCACTCAAGCTAACAACTCTAGATGGTCCAACTAAATCCATATGAAGTAATTCAAATGGTCTAGCAGTACTTACTTGCTTCTTTGGTTTGAAGGAGGATTTTGCTTGCTTTCCCATTTGACAAGCTTCACAAGTCGTTGTTCTTAGTGAATTTGATTTTAGGTAAGTCTCTCACAAGCTCCCCCTTGCTTAAGCTTTCAAGCAACTCCATGCTTACATGCCCAAGTATTCTATGCCAAAGCCAAGCATCGTTACTAATAAACATAAGACACTTCACATTTTAGTTAGCAAGATTGTGTAGGTCAATTGTGTAGACATTGCTTGATCTTTTGCCTTTGAACACTACTTTGTTATCCAATGACTTGGTAACCAAGCATGTGTTCAAGTCAAAAGTAACTTTGAAACGTTTGTCACATAATTAACTTACACTAAGTAAGTTATACCTCAACCCATCAACCAAAAGCACATCTTTAATACAAGTGGAAGAATTGTTACCTATGGTGCTAACGCTTATTACTTTACCTTTGGCATTGTCACCAAATGTGACGGTTCCACCTTTATTCTTTTCTAAAGAGGAAAAGAGTTTTGAATCACGAGTCATGTGCTTGGAGCATCCACTATCCATGTACCATAAGCTTTGCTCCATTGGTGGTTTTTGAGCATACCTACAAACATAAGAAAATTACTTGATTTTAGGTACCCAAATGAATTTGGGTCCTTAGGAGTTAGCACTTACAAAAGAGTCATGAAAAATGTGCTCCCTCCTAACATGACAAAACACATTAATGTGTCCATATTGTATGCAATAGTGACAATGAACATTAGGAGATGAGGTCCTTTTCTTGCTTATGACGGTGCTTCTAAGGAGGTTGGCTCTTAGAAGTAGGCTTGCCCTTGGGTTTACCTTGAGGCTTTCCCTTTGGCTTGCCATGAGAGGTGTTACTTCTCTTGGCAAAGGAGACATTAGATGTCTTTCCTCCTTGCTTAGACTTAGGCTTCCAACCCTTGGTCTTAGCTACATTCACACTAGAAGTTTATGGTGGAGATGATGATTTAACAAATGTAGTTTTAAAAGCATTTGAGGTGGAAGCCTCACTGAATCCCAATCCATGTCTCACAAGGGGAGCCTTTTGTGACACCAATAAGGTATCAAGGTGTTCCTTACCCTTGTGGAACTTGGTGATGGATTCTCTCAATTCTTCAACTTCATTTTTCAATGAGTCATTCTCTTATGAAAGAGTCATCAATGAAGAGATTTTGAATTGAGAAGCAAGTATTTGGCCTTTAAGTTTCCCAATGGAGTTCTTACGTGCCTCTGCTTGAGCTCTAAGGTCACTTACCTCCTTGTCACTCTCTACACATTTCTTTTTAACTTCAACCATCTCATAATGGTAGAGAGTGCACTTAGAGTTAAGCTCCTTGAGGAGATCATTAGGATCATCCTTATCACTATCATCATTAGCATCGCAATTAAAAGAATATAAGGAAAAAGATAAGTGAGAAGAGTGTACCTCATTAGAAGAGTTATCCATCGCCATGAATGCAAGGTTGGTGGTTTCATTCTCACTCTCACTCCCGCTTTCATCTTCTTGTTGCCAAGAAGATATGTCTTCATAATTTTCATCCCAACCGGCACTAAAGCTCTTCTTGGGCTTTCCTTTCAGAGTGGGGCATTTCGGTTTGATGTGCCCCTTCTTACCTCATTCAAAGCATCTAACGGATGATCTGCTTTTCTTCATGTCTTTACCTCATCTTCTATCTTTGCCTTTGGATGATCTTTCTCTAGCATTGATTATCTGCATGACTCTCTTGGAGAGCATCACCAATTGTTCTTCACTAAGACCACCCTTAGGCTCATCTTTAGTTGGTTCATAACTTTGCTTTTGTGTTGACTTGAGAGCAAGTGATTTTCTCTTCTCTTCCTTCTTTGCCTCACTATCTTCTAGCTTTCCATCTTCATCATAGTTCATCTCATAGATCAAGGATTACCTATGAGCTCATCGGTGTGCATGGTGGTAAGATCCTTTGAGTCTTCAAGTGAATCAATCTTTGCTTCAAACTTCTTCCTAGGTAAACACCTAAGAATTTTATTATTGACTGCTCCTGGGCAATAGAGTTTGCCAAGTTTTCTAAGCCCTTCCACCAATGCTAGAAGCCGGTTGGTGAGTGTAGTGACATTCTCATCGACTAACCTCTTAAAGGTTTCATATTAGTAAACAATAAGCTCAATACTCTTGTTTTTCACATCTGTTATGCCTCCAAGATAGTTTGTCAACATTTTCCATAGAGAATAGGCAATGGTATAATGTTGTACCATAGCACACTTTTCTCTTGATAATGAATGATAACCAGTTTTTATTCATTATTTCTTTATAGGTCCCAATTTGAGTAGTTTTATTACTTATTTTGTCATATTTTATAAATTTGCAGTGTTAGGAATGCGTGGGATCAAACAAGGGTGAATTCAGAGTCAAATTGAGGTGGAACTAACCGTATTAAGTTTCAATCATACCAAACCACATAGAAAATTTGCTCTGGTTCAGGTTCGATTGAACCAGCAATTTCAGCGCTTGAATCAGTAGATAACCGGACCACAACCGGATCTGAGCCTGACCGAACCCAATGGTCCAGTTCAATGCAATTTCAGCCAACTTTTATTGATTTTGGGGTATTTTGGTCCAATTTTAAATGGTTCCTAGGGTATTTTTAGGGTTTTAATAGTATTACACTATAAATACTACGGTTTTTATTTTTTTAGGTGCTTTTTGGAGAATTTTAGTTTTTTTTTCTCCATAATTGGTGAAGAATTGAAGCTTGTATTGAACAATTGAGACTAAGTTGATTCTGCTGTAATTTATTTATATATTTTTATCATGTTTATTGCTTTTTTTATTGATTTTAATTGTTTGTTTGTTGATTTTTATTATGTTTAATAACTAAATTGCCTACTAGAGTGAGGGATGAAGTCTAGTAGGGGGTGATTTAATTACTAATGATTTGATTAACTATTTAATTATAGTTTTTCTTGTTTATTCATTTAATTCAATTTTTAAGAGCTTATTTAACATAATTCTTGATTGGCCACCTAGTTTTATGTTTGTTAGGATTTATAATTTAATCGACGGATTGTTATAAACCGGATTTGAAAATTAAGCTTGTTTAGATGTTAATACGGACATGAAAATTAACCTAAACTTGATTTAAAGATTTGCTTAATGGATTTAATTGTTTAATAAGTGTGCATCGACGGATTGGCATAGTTGGTTCAATTAAATACGTTTTGCTACCTCGATGAAGGATTAAAATATTTTTGAAAAGTCTTGCTTAAATGAATTTTTAATTAGTAATTGAATTACCCCTCTAGATGAATTCCTGAGCTCTAGTTTTTGTTTTCATTGAGTTTATTTACTGAATTAAATTGTTTTTAGTTTTTAATTTATTTTCTTGATTTAATTTAGTTGTTTGAATTTATTTTAATTTACTTATTAATTTTCAATTGTTTCAAAAATCACTCAAGGGTATTCATTTTTATTTTCTTGCATATTGTGTTTTTAATCAAAAAATTGATTTTTATTCGATTTATCCCTGTGGATCGACCTCGTACTTCGAGTTTATTACTACAACTATTCCGTACACTTACAGGAGTTGTCAAATCACCTTAAATAGAATTCATTCAAACTCACATCAAAGTAATGTATGTAAACCAGCACTTTATGCAACATAAAATACCAACTCAACCAATCACATAAGAATTGTCAAAAATACACAAACTCAATCACAAAACCGGGTGGATGACTAATCCTCACCAAATCATTTTCTTATTCATTCACAAATATAAATAGGTGGCCACCGACGAGACTATCCCACAGGCTCAGTCTCGCCATCCCTCGATAGGCAGCTATCCTATCAGCTCAGCTCACCCAAAACACATAACCCTTTTTCCCCGTGTCAATCCATGCCCATTTCAAAAACAATGATAATCAATTCAACCCACAACACATTACAATTTCTTAATTCAGCTCACAAATTCACAAGTCAACCAATTCCACATCATCATAGATCATAATCAATTTTGATAATTAGTTAAATTATCTAAAAGAAAGGTTAAAGGAAAGGTAA
>CANYLF010156889.1:0-23576 GCA_948193215.1 Bocquillonia castaneifolia
GTGGTTTTGGCTTAATATATGCTAGATTAGTTGATTAAATGCTTATTGAGTTGCCAGCTCACCCCTTGGCATATTTTTCAGGTGCAAGATAGAAGTTTACGTGCATTCAGTAGAAGTTCAGGTTGGCCAGTGGATAATGAACATTTGATGTATTTGGTTATGCATTTAAAAATGTATGCACTTAGCTTTTAAGTTGTTAATTGACATATGTGTAATAAACTATTGGAAGTGTTTATTTATGTGTAAAAGATTTGAATTAAATGTTTGAATAAAGTTGGTTTTGGTTCATTATATGTTGATGATGTTTTCAACGTTTCTTGGATATAAACATTATTGTATTTTAAAGCTTGAAAAGTTTGATGTATATATTAAAAGATTTTGAGTTGGTTTAAGTACGGTCTTTTAGAAGAAAGTCAGAAATTCTGTTTTAGAACTGCGAATTTTGGAAAAATATTTCGTTTTGGTGATTTTTGGCTTACAACGATCGTTGCTGACTTGCAACGAGCTCGTTGCTAATTTCCCCTTACTGGATGTTTGGCCGATTTTCATGTATTTTACAACGATCACTGTTCATTCACAACGATCGTTGCACATTTCACAACGATCGTTGCACTGTTCACAATGATCGTTGCAAACCCAATTTCAGAGAAAAATTTTATTTTCGAAGGAAATTTTCAATTGGATTTTAATCTATGATTAATTACTATGGAATTTTATTTTAATCCGTATTATATGGTGTTAGATTCGGGTCGTCACAGCAAATGTATCTTATTCCTGTGTAACTGACACTCATAGCACTTTCTGACCATATTGATACAATCTTTATCCATTTTATTCTAGTAGAATCCTTACCAGACTATCTTCTTTGCTAAAATATTCCCGCTCATGTGGGGTCCACACACTCCTGCATGAATCTCCTTCATGACTTCTTTCGCTTCATATTGGTCTAGACATAGAATTAGTATCCCATTCAAAATCCTTCTATAGAGTATCCCCTCTTGGTGAGTGTAGTTTCTCGAACTGACTCTTAAGGCATGTTTCCACTTCCCATTAGCTCCTTCTTTATATTCTCTATTCTCTAGGAATTTCAGAATTTCATAGAACCATGGCTTTTCCCTAGGCCCATTCATAATCACTACCCGCTCACCTTAGTAGTAGGGGATTCTGACTCTACACATCACTAGAGGTTTCATAGCCACATCTCTAGGATTGTCCCATATGGATGCCAAAGTTGCTAATGCATCTGCCATTTGATTTTCCTCCCTTGGCAAGTGTGCAAAGGTATAATTAGAAATACTTAGGGTGAGCATATGAGTGTGTGCTGCATAAGGCTTCAGTTTCTCATCTTTTACTTCCCAGTTTTCTTGAGCTTGTTTAATGATCAACATTGAATCTCCATACACTATGAGGTTCTTGACACCTGCTGCAATAGCTGCTTCTATCCTAAAGACACATGCTTCATATTTAGCCATGTTATTAATGACTTTGATCTAACTTCTTAGCCAAAGTAATACTTTCTCCTTCAAGCGTGATTAGGATTGCCCCCACTCCAGCTCCTTTGTGGTTTACTACTCCTTCAAAGTATATTTTCCATCCATCCGCCTCTATCAGATTAAGTGACTCATCTGGGAACTCATACTCCAATGTTTCTTGCCCTTCTAGTGGATTAAGAGCTAGAAACTCTACTACTGCTCTCCCTTTGATAGTCTTCTTAGTCAAGTATTATATGTCAAACTCAGTTTGTAATACCAATCACTTAGCAAGCTTCCTTATTAACACTGGCGCTTCATACAGGTAATGTAGTGGATCAACTTTCACCGTAGCTTGAACCTGATAGGACTAATAATAGTGCCTTAGCTTCCGTGTTGTCCATATTACTGCCAAGCAAGTCTTCTGAACAATGTCATATTTTGCTTCATAGGATAACAACTTCCTACTAAGGTTGTAGATAGCATGCTCTATTCCCTCTTCATTTTCTTGGGCAACCATTGAACCTATAGCATCATCATCCAAGGCCAAGTACAACATAAATGGTCTGCCTGCCCTGGGAGGTTGAAGGATAGGTGGATTCATTAAATACTGCTTGATCATGTCAAATGCTTTCTAACATCGTTCATCCCATTTACTCTTCTGATCCTTTCTGAGCAGCTTAAAAATGGGCTCACAAATCGTAGTTAATCTAGAGATGAACCTGCTGATGTATTGAAACTTTCCCGGGAAACTTCTAACTTCCTTCTCAGTCTTTGGAATCGGCATCTTTTGAATGGCTTTTACCTTGTCTAGATCTACATCAATATCTTTCTATCTTACAATGTGTTCCAAGAGCTTTTCGGAGGTTACTCCGAAGATACATTTCTTTGGGTTAAGCCTGAGGTTGTATTTTTCAACTCGTGCCAACAATCGGTCTAAAGTTTCAAAGTGATTTTCCCTAGTTAAGGACTTAACCATCGTGTCATCCATATAAACTTTGATCTCCTTATGCATCATATCGTGGAATAAAGTTGTGCCCTTCCTTTGGTAGGTTGCCCTGCATTCTTGAGTCCAAAGGGCATGACCTTATAGCAGTAAACACCCCACTCTGTGATGAAGGCTGTCTTTATCTTGTCTATGAGTGCCTTCATTATCTGGTTATAGCTAGTGAAGCCATCGATAAAGGAATACATGGTGCTTACGGCTGCACTATCAATCTGAACATCAAAGTGAGATAAGGGGAAATCATCCTTTGGTGATGCTTTGTTGAAATCCATGTAGTCTACACATGTCCTGACCCTTCCATCCTTCTTGGTGACTGGAACTATATTGGCCAACCATTCTGGGTAAGTGACGACTTCCAAGAATCTAGCCTTGACCTGCTTTTCAACTTCCTCTTTAATTAGCTTGGCCCATTCTAGTCTAAGTCTTCGAAGCTTCTGCTTGACTAGCTTTTTGGTAGGATATATAGGGATACGATGTTCGGTGATTATCCTGTCAATACCTGGCATGTCATCATAGGTCCATGCAAATACACCTTTTCATTCATTTAATATTTTTTCAAAATTTTCTCTCTCATTAGCAGTAATATCAGATGCAAGAGTTATTTCCTTTTGTTGTTCTTTTATGCCAATATTAATAGAATGTGTTTGCATAGAGTTAATGTTAAAAATGCTTATGGTATGATCTATGCAATGCACAATGCCATCAGGTTAAACATCACACAAGTAAGAGAAATTGGCGTTCATATCATTGACCTTGGAAAGAAAAATAGAATCGTCCTCAAACAAATTGGATGTTATTACATCAATTTTAGAAGTTTCATAAAATAAATCAACTAAAGAACTTTCTATGAACTCATCAAACTCAGAAATCATAGCAACATCCTTAGGGTCGATCAGCTCTACTATCTTCATGTCCTGAATTCCCTTAAGCAGAATCTTCTCCACAGCATGCACATCCAACAAGTCTTTGAAGATTTTAAAGTGAGGCACTTGAATCTTCCCAACATCCATAGGTTTAGCCTTCCCGGGATAGATAGTACCACTCTCCGGAATAAAGAAATCTTCAAAAGTCTTGCCATCTTTAGCCATCTTCTCTCCTTTATAACCTAAACCTTCCTTAGTTGTTTGCATCTTGAAGTCAGGCAGCTGTGTAATACCCTGTTGGTTCTTCCCCCAACCCCAATGCAGGTAAGTAATCCATCTTCTTCATCATCTTATTAACCATAGGGTTACCTAGTTCATAAAAAATACCCATAATTTGGAAGCTCATAGGTGCAATGATTCCTTGGGGAGTAGCTTTTAGCACCGTGACTAAGGTGGCAGATTCTATCAAAATAGTCAAGACTTCATCTTGGTAAGGAAACTTGATGTTTTGATAAACCGTGGATGGTACCCCTCCTAAAGCATGGAACAATGGTCGACCAAGAAGGACAGCAAAGGTCATAGGAATGTCTAACACAGTGAACTCAACTTCTGAAACAATAGGACCAGTTTTTACCTTTATAATAAATGTGCCTTCAACCGCCCTTTTAGAGTCATCATAAGCCCGAATAACTAAGTCGGATGGCTTTAAATCTTCTCTAGCTATCCCCATCTTAGAAAGAAGCTTAGACAAGCAGACATTAATGGATGAACCATCATCAACCATGACATTAGTTCTTTTCCCATTTACCTCAGCTGCAATGAACAAAGCTTTGTTATGATCCCTTCCTTCTTATGGTAAGTCTTCATCAGAGAAGGTTATCTCCCCTTTCTCCCTTTCAGTCATTAGTCTTATCACTTCATCCGGAGTAGTGGTCTCAGGAACTAGTATTTGAGTTAAAGCCTTAACTAATGTCCGCCTATGGGACTCAAAGGAGACAAGTAGGTCCCATATGCTTGCATTAGTCTTGGTCTTCTTGAGTTGCTCAGTTACAATCTTTCCATCTTTCCTAGTCTAGATAACATAGGAATCAACCTCATCCCTTGGGAATGGGATTTTCTTGTCAATCTCATCACATAAGCCATGAATATCCTGCTCAATACCAGTTGGCACATCTTCCTTGTCTAGGAACTTTTGCCAAGCATTAGCTCTGTCCCAATCCTTCATATGCTCACCCCAATTTTTATGCCATGGCGTGTCTTTGTCATAGATGTCAAATTCTAGACCCAGGTAGGTTTAATCTTACTAAGAGGGGCAACAAGCAGGGGATGCTTTAGATACAAAACCTTAAAGTCAAATTTGCCTGACGGTTGGCCCAAGAGATCCTCTACATACTCCTACTTTAATTCAGGCTCATTATGCGCATCTTGAAAGGAATCCCATGCCTTTTTGAGATCTTCCTCTTCTTTAACTGAATCATAATCAAAAGATCCCCATACCTCATCCAAGTCTTCATCAGTGAAAGAGGCACATACCTCATCTTCAGTCACACCTGAGTCAATGCAGCAAATTCTATTTGGTGGAGGAACATTGTTATAGGTAGGTAATGGGTTATTTTTAGTGCTTCATTTCTTAGAATTGGGGTCCATGACTTTCCCTTCATCTATGAGGTCTTGAATGGAGTGTTTGAGCTTAATGCAGTTGTCAGTTGAGTGGCCTTGCGCCTGGTGGAAGCGGTAAAAGGCGTTTGGGTTATATAGCAGTGAGCTAGTGTTTGGTGGGTTTCTTGCTAGTTCATGTTTTAACAAGCCTTCCCTTTCAAGTTGTTCAAAGACTTTGGACAAGGGTTTGTTGAAATTGGAGAATCTGCTGTTAGTTTTGGCTGCATTGACCTCCACAACCTTGGTAGATTATGTATAGGCACGACTTTAGCTAGCCTTGGTAGTCTTCTTCTTCTCAGACTCAATCTCTTCAACCTGGAGCCCGCCATCATAGAGCTCTACAAAATTTCTTAGATTCATCAACTAAAGCTTCTCAACCCATGTAGAATGCACATTCCTAGCAATAATTCTGACCTGATCACTCTCTGAAGGCTTGTTGGGCATCAAAGCAGCCTTGTTTCTCCATCTGATCAAGAACTCACAAAACATCTCGCCATCTTTCATCTTAGTCATCTCTAAGTCCCTCAAGGAAACTTCCATGGCAACATTATAAAATAAATTATCCCTAAAAGCTTCATTAAGAGTCTTCCAATCGGACTTAGTGCTAGTTGGCAAAGCATGTTACCAGTTAGAAGCTACACCTTCCAAAGTCAAAGGGAACAAACCCAATTTCTGCTTGGCATTGAGAGTTGTGGCTGACATGCATGTGATGTATTGCTTCAAATGCAGCTTAGGGTCTCCTGACCCATTGAACTTAGTCACATCAGGCATCCTGAACTTAGGAGGGAGCCCAGTTCTAGACAGAGCGCCCGAGACGTGTTATTGTGTACCGCTGCCCGTCGGTTTGTGTCCAATAGCAATGGTGACCTACTCACTAAATAGATTTTTTAATTTTTTTATGAAAACCGTGGAGTCACCACCTGAATTGCTTCGGGATCACCCAGTGATTAACAAACAAGTAGATTCCTTTAGGAAAATTCCATTCGTCATCACACTATATGATTTTCTAGGTTTGGAATGAGTCATCCATACTTGAGGCAATTTTCCATTTAATTAAGTAATAAGGTTATTATTTCCTAATAGAGACAAACAATATAAAGCGATAAATCACCCGGAAAATTGGATGCAAAGGGTGGGTGCACCTAATATTGTTTCTAATTGATTTTAGTCCAGCATTAGGTCCATTGTAGTTAACATTGATTGATTGAGTGCTGATTATTGTATTGGTCGGTTACTACTTATTTTAATAAAACAATTAGCCAAGTGGAATATTTCCTCATTTATTTATAGGCAGAACATCCACAATTAGTTTCTAATTTACTTTTTTATATATATTTTTTATTTTTTTGAAGAACTAACATTTGCACATTAATTCATTTATTATTTACCCGGAATATTTAAAATGGCATTAATACACATACAACCTTGAAGAGAGGAAAGGTGAAATGAATTTCTACCATTTTTATTTACTTATTACCAAATTAGTTAATTAAATGTCCATTAATTATTTACAAACAGATCTAGGTGACTTGCATAAAAATCATAAAGAAATCTTACCAATCGATTGATTAATCCGGAGTGGACGAATCGACCGACTTTGAAGCTTCAGTCGATTTACGATATCAGAATTTTCATCTTCTCTACTACATTGTGAAGGTCCGATCGGTTCTTTGATCATTCGGATAAATGTTCTACATGGCCAGCCCAAATATTTGAATTTAAGCAGACAGGTGGGACATCCGGGGCAATCTGATCATCCGGTCGAATCTGTGCAAACATCCTGCCTAATCTTTGATCATCCGACCGGACTTGTAACTGGCCTTCCCCAAGCTTCTTTTCCTATATTGTTATGTTTCCTTACAGATACACAGTATACTAGCTAATGATAATGCGTACAGACTCTTAAGGATCCACTTTGGATGGTTAAAACAGCTTATAATGACAACCAAAAAATCCGAAAAAATGACATTATGAAATCTTGAGGCTGGAGTCATAGGGGCTCCAAACCTGGATGTGAAGTGTTCTACATTCTCCTGATTTCACACAGGACTCATAAATGTAGTTAGAATATAAAACAAAATTAGTAAGAAAAGAATGTGAAAGTTACAAAATATAAGTAAAAGAACACAAATGTGAAAATGTGCTCAGTCTGAATGTATGGATAGTTGGTGGATGACTGGGTGCCCTCAAAATCGAGGTAATTTACCGCTTCGAGTAGAAAATCAGCTATTGAATCTTTCAAAATTAAAGAAATCACTTTGAAAATCATCCTCCCTTTTCAGACGAGAAAAATGGTTACTGTATTATTATTATTTTTTTGCTAAAAACCTTCTTCCTCAATAATGCCTCTCCTACCCTTTTTCCTGTGCTACTTCTCTTTGTTCTTATAGCTTTTAGAAATTAGGGTTTTTTTCCCTTGAGTCTGAGAATCTGCTTTTCTAAGTGGGTGGGGTGTGACAGATCATCACCCATCACTCTCTGTGGGATCGTGCAGGCGCTCCCATAACCAATTATTTTAAAAATGATAAACATCCGGTCGGGCTTTTAAGGAATACTCGGCCAGACATTCATTTTGGGTTTCATGGGGTTTTTGCTCAAAATGATTTTTTGGTTTACATGGGCCATGTTAAAGGTTCGGACATAAATTTAAACACTTGTTCAGACCATTAATTGAGCCAAAAATATGTTTTGAAAATATTTAACATGAAAGGAAATAATTTTCATTTTCTTCAGCTCATTTTTACGAGATACTGGATAACAAAGTGGTCCAAACTAGACCGTATTCATCACTGGGCTCCCGTGCCGCTTCCACGTACCTGCATCCAAAAATTCAGTGTCTACAGCATTTATGCCATAGAAACCCAAGTTGTCAAAGTCAAAGTCCTAGTCCTTTCCCTTTACCATCTCCTAGAGCTTCTTAGTAAGAGCTTCAAGGGCTTCATTATCAGGATTTTTCTCACTTTCATCATCGCTACTGGATTCTCATTCTTCATCCCTTTCTTTCAAGGCTTTCTTGATGGCATTGTCCATCATGTTTTGCAAGGTTTTCAAAGCATCTTCAGTAAACCAAGCCATTATGCTATTAGGGTGTGTCACGGCATGTTTTGAATGAGGCGTCTGGCTTGTCTTCGCCAAGAGGCACTAGGAGGATCTATATTGTTACAAACCAAAGGGTTAGCATGCTATGACATGCATATGCAGGATGCATGAATGCAAGCAACACATAGGGACACAAGTAGCAAACGTTAGTAAAACACAAATACTACCAAGTGGTAGACTTTCCAACCTTATTTCTCCCACATATGTATTCATTTGGCAAGTCAACATTCCTAGGGATTGGCTTGGGCTGTCACACCAACAAGGGATGCTATTGCCGACGTAGCATGCACATTTGCATACAAAGAAAGCTCTCAACATACAAACCAAAAAATAAGTCACTATTATAACCTTATCCCATGTCTTTGTCTTAACAAACTCCTTTAATGTTCCCCTCATTCCAGGGCCATTTTAGAATCATTCAGGTACAATTAGACTAGAATACCAATATCCCTTTCTCAAAGGTAGTAATCAAAGTCATTCTTCTCAATTCTAAATGACCCTATGCTATAAGGTTGCACTAGTTAGGTACAATTTGACTAGTGCTTCCTCCATAGGTGACAATTAGGCGTTGAGTTAAAACAATAACACTAGGCTCAGGCATTATAATAGCTTCATGGCATCAAGTAACAAAGCAATCCTTTGGTAAGTCTTAAAGGGAGTTGCTACGGTCATTACATGGCTTCAGTCAGGTTCGACTAAGAAAAGGTTTCCATAGAAGGCGAACTCCCATTAACTATCTCCCTCTTTCAAAAAAGGTACTAGTGATGGTAGGAGATTCAACACATAATTTCCCATTAACTATCACTCATTAACCATAACAAAGATGGTAAGCGATAGTAGGACAATTCCATCTATGAGTGGTAGTCATTGATTTCACCTCCTATGAAGAACTCTTGTAAATCATAGCCGACTTGACCAATGGTACCCACGAAGTAGGGTGTTTTAATGCAAGAATGAATGCAAAGAAACTAGAGTTTAGCATAATAAAAAGAGTATTGGTAAAATTACTTCAATTATAAGTCTGTCTATCAAAGGTCCCCAGTGGAGTCGCCAAACTGCAGACAAGGAGATTTTGCCTCAGAGCTTGAGCCATGAGTAGCAACTGCAGCACTGTGTGTTCAGCTGTGGGGCTGAAGTGGTAGTCGCCGCCCGAACCGGCATCGGGAATGTCGTACAAGGTGTACACCTCGATTCCTCTCAAGAATACGAAAGTTGCATTGACCCCAGAGATTCAAGGATCGAACTTATCAATTCTAGAGCGTGATTCTTTACCCAATACTCCTAGTATTATACCAACCTTCATTCCTTCTAACAAAGCAATAAAACATATAACAATTATAACCTACCTTTTACATATACACATGCAATAGTGAGTTCCTAATAACAAACAATGGTTAATTTTAATAATTACCAACCATTAATTAAGATTAATTTACATGGAAAAAGTGATAAGGAACACATAACAACCAATATAGCAACACAACCTAGGGTTTCTACCATTTTAACCTAAAATCATTACCAAACTACCATTAATATCCAATTACATACAAAAACACATCTAAATGATTACCAAAGAAGGATCAAAAGCTTACCTCATCGCTGCAATCCACGTGAAAACAAATGGATACTTATTTAAAGACTTGTAGAACCACATATTTTAACAAAACAGAACCCCAGAAAACTAAAGAAATGGCAACGCCAAACAAGGGACTGGCGTTTGGGCCCAATGCCACTTACCCATAGGGGTTTGGGCCCAACACCACTCCTGCTTGTGGCATTGGTGACCAGACAGAAAATAGAAAATGTGATTTGACAAAAAATAAGGTTTTCGGGTTTACCAAGCCCAAAAAACACACGTGCAGGAACGAAAATGTATAGAATAATCGCCAAAACATACAAAAATCCATGAAAAATGGAAAAACAACCTAGATTTAATCATGTCATGCATGAAAATACAAAAAAGATGCAACCTTTACATTTAAAACATCAAAAAATTCATCTTTAATCATAAAACATGCAAAAGATGCAAACTTTATTCATAAACACAATCAAACAACATGATTTCATCTGTTAATATGCAAAGAAACAAACTTTATTCATTAAAATATGCAAAGAAAACCACTTTACATAAAAAGATACAGCCTTTATGCATTAAAGCTAAAAAAACTTGATTTTTATGCAAAAGAAACAATCTTTGTGCAAAAGAAACGATTTTTATTCAATAAAACATGAAAAGAAAAGGTTTTTATGCATGAAAACATGTAAATAACATCAAACATATCAGATCGGAACATATAAACATGTAAACATGGAAAAGAAATAATTTTTAACAATTATAATGCATGAGCATGGCGTATAATGGCATTTAATCTACATAAATATGCAAGAAACATCATTTAATCATGTAGGACATAAGAATAAAGCAATAAAACAAGCAAAACAATGTATTCATGACATGCAAACAATGAAAACAATTAAAATACAAAGAAAAATAAAGAAATAAGGTGACTTACCTTTCAAGTAACCGCCTAGAAGCGCTTGACAACCCTCAGATCTGGTTTGAGCGACTTTTTGATTGCTCTTTATTAATTAGAGATTGCTGGAATGTTGCTTTCATGCATTAGAAACTCAAAAACCACCTCTTGAATGCAAAAGATGCTAACTTTAAGAGCTTTTATGTTTGTAATGTCATAAAGTAATGTAAAGAAAAGTGTTTTTATCTATGAATGATTTTTAGAGTGTTAGCATAACAAAATAAACCCTAAAATTCATCTGCAATGTCTGCCTCTCCCTAAAACCTAGTTTTAGGTGAGTATTTATACCTGATTTAGCTTAAAACTTAAGCTAGGGTTGCCATAATCAGTTTCTTAATGAAAAACAATAACTTGAGCCTAAAGCAAAGGATATTTTAGACAAAAATAACCCTCTAAAGCTTTGGGATGCGTGCACAACTCGTACGGGCCATTCCGGGCTGAAACAGGTTGAAAACGGGCTTTCTACAACTGAAAATGAGCTATTGGAGTCTTCCTAATGGCGTTGAGCCCAACGCCAGGCACATGAGTGGCGTTGGGCCCAATTCCATTATTCAAAGTGGCGTTGGGCTCTTTTGGGCCTCTAAATGTCTGATTTTACAAAAACTTAAAATTGAAAAATGTGTGGAATACCCTCAACTATCAACCAGTAAAATTTCATGTCATTCGGATAGTTGTAGGGAAAGTTATGATGAAAACCGTATGAAAAATGCACTGTTTATGCTCGAAACTGGATTTTGGAGAGAAACATGTTATGCAAGCTTAGAAAACACTTAAAGTGAGGTAATGCAATCTCTAAAAGCAAATGTCAACTCAATTCATGCTATTTAAAACATGAACGATCATCACAGGGCCTCCGAGCCGCTTCTGTATTCCTACGTAAAAAATTAGGTGTTAACACCTATAGCTTACAGGAAATGTCAGACCCATTTGACTCACCCTTAATTCGACAATTGGTCAGGGAAGAAATTCATGCTTTTATGCAAGGCTTTCGAAGAGACAGACCCTCAAACGAGTTAACTCGATGGGATGCCCAAATAGGACAACCATCTCCTCAAAGAATAAGTACAACACATAGACCCATCATTTCCAGGCCGGTACCATGAAGTGAACCTAAAACAGGCCCCAGTCTACCTATGTTGATAGTCTTACCTACTCTTCAAATAAACCCTGAACATGAAAACCTGCACCTTGGAATTATACCCTGCACTCTGCCAAACCCGATATCATATCATTAGGAACCTAGTGGGCCTACAGATTATCCCCTTGACTTTCATGCAGCTATGTAAGACCCTAGGGCTTATTACCAATTCCAACAAAACGTATTAGGAACATAGAAAAATATCCCTCCATATAGCATTTACCATAACTCCAGGCTTTCTATAAAACACCACCAATTCCACCAAGCCGTTAGAAATCGTATGTCTGAGATTTACTGAAGCCTAACAGCCTGTGTTTGATATAGGAAAAATTGTACTTATGCACTTCAACAGTCCAAATGCTAATAAGGCAAATGAAGCTAGTACTTCTAAGGCACGGCGTTTCTCCAACATACCATTTTCCTTGTCTACCATCTTTGAGTATCTACAGTGGCTAGATCTGCTATAACCACAGCCAGAAACAAAGCCAACAAACTTGAACTCCTGCAACTACACTCTGGGAACCTTCTGCACCTTCCACATGATAGACGAACACCACATCGACCAATGTACATTGCTTCGGCATTGTGTCCAAGACCTCATAGATGAAGGAAAAATTCCAGATCCTGAGCACTTAGGGCTTGACGATTAATTCTTTCGTTTATGAGAGTTGTGTTATATAGTTTCCTTTGTTTTGTCTATAATATAAAACTTAAACATCTGCTTTTTCTTTTATCTAAAATGTGTTTCCTTCAAATGCATAACATGCAAGACTTGTTAGGTATTCAATCATATCATGATAGCCTATTTAACGATATCACAAGGCTTGGAAATACTTCACATGCCCATGGTTGCTACTACTATAAGGCAAAAATGATAGCACACTTATATTTGGAATGGTTATTATTAGTAAATGCCTTATAGGCAAAAGAAGGCGATTTGATGTCAAAAATTACAGATACTAGGGGCAACCAAGTCAGCAATGTAAAAGACAAGTTCTAAAGGACACTCTCAAACTCACAAACAAGATCAAAAGTCACACTCAACTAAGAAAACAAATAGAAACAAACAGGACAAAACAACTTTTTCAAAAGAATTTATCACCGAGATTCAAGAAAAGATAAAAGATCAAAACACCCATGATAAAGAACTCAAATGTCGTATTTCCATCACAAGATGCATTAACGGAATCTTCGAGCAACACCGAAGTATGGCAATAACAATGATTCTTCCCCAGAAGCAGAGCAATGTCGAAGCTGATCATGCCAATACGAGAACATAAACCAACCATTAAACCTGAAAGGGAACGGTTAACCGTAGTAGCAAACATTGGGTATAGAATTTAAAGTACACATCTTTATGATATCATTAAATAAGCTAGAAATGATTCCTGGAGATATTGTTAGATATTCCTATTGTATCATGTCAGTGCATTATGATTAAGATACTTAACAGGTAAAAGACAAAGTAGACAACAAGTAACACAACCTCCAACTTTGATTAAAACTCAGAAAGCCTAAGCATATCAAACAAGCCTTGGAGGAGCCTAGGACAATTGAGAACAAGCATGACCAAGCAATCAATACTTAACTCGAAATAAAATTCCTTATGATCGCATCTACAAAATGAGAAAGAATGGCAAAAAGAACAAGGAAAGAAACAAAAACTCATATAAGTTATAAAATCCCTTAAGGGGCAATTCATGCAAAAGCTAGGCATTTAAAAAGATAAAATCTTGATAGGTTGAAAATCCATTTGTGGATAGCCTGTGCAAAAATTAAGGCATCTTGCTAGGGTGAAAACCTCACAAAAGGGGCACTCTAGGCAAAAGATAAGGCAAAAGCACCCATGAAAAAGAGAGATGCAGTTGTCATGGGAACAGATAATCCTGGAGAATGGAACAGACCCTTGCTTAACAATCTCCCCTAAAACTACAACCAAAGGGACACAAACAATGTCATGCAAATACCAGTAACCTAACTACAACAACAACCATATTCCTTCACCGTAGGACTAGCAGACTCAAAGCAAAAGAGGACCAAGGTTTACTTCATAACCACATTGATACCACCCCTAAAGGGAAGCAGGTTCCAAAAGATGGGCCAACGAACAGTATGAGGCTATCACATTTAATACGATTAACATTCTCTGATTATTATATAGGAAGTCAACAAAACATTTAAAGGCTAGCGCATTTGTTTTCTCTTTAAAACAAATTCCATTACACTATCATACTACATGAACAACGAGAACATTCATTCACTATACCATTATATACATACTTTCATGATCATGCATAAATAATTGCATCTTAACAGGTTACACAAAAGACGAGCAAGTCAAAAGGTTTGCCAACCAATAAAATCTGCATAAGGTAGGGCAAGAGGAGGTCCCTCAAACATACTAAAGGGCACACGAAACTCTCACCTTCACAAGAAAAGACTGTTGAACATGCTTCACTCGAGCAAGAGCAATTTGAGATTGATCCAAAAACAATAAAATCGACATTGGCAACACTGCACTAGTCTAGGGATAGCTCCATCATAGAGATAATAGGTGCAAGCTGGCACATATGTGGGAGTAATTCATCGCAAGCTGACATGCATCTCCAAGGATAATATAGAGTATGTGGAACTCAGGGGCAAGATGAATCATTTGCCAACATTTGATTTCAACTCTTTTCCAAGCAAATCAGGGGGCAAGAATAAACCATTAATCTCTGAGATATGTGGAGCATCATTGGGAAGAAAGGTATAACTGTGCCACATTTTTGACAAAATAAAAAGAATAATCATTTACAAGCATCAATAAAGACAAACTAGAGAATAACAGAACCTCTCCAGAAAAAAGCGCATAACTCGATGAAAGAGGAAGCACGAAGCACGAACCCCTAAGTAAAAAGGATCTGGGTGGGACAGCACTATAGAGAAATCATAATCTTATACCAACTAAGAAGAATGACGAAGTAAGCAATTCGGACGATAGCAAGTCACATTCAGACAATTCAACAATTTATAGGAAGCAGCAGATCTTCCTCATTCTGAAAGCTCAGGCGACAAAACCTTTAAACAATTCAACAGTCATAGGAGACAACAAGTCCACCTAAATCTAGAAATTTTATGCTATAGGAAGACATTATTTGGCAATCACAACAACTTTTGGGGATAGTAAGTCACCCTCATATCTTAGAATAACTCAGGCAACAACGGGTCACCTCCAAGCAATTTCAATAGTTTGGTCGGTAGCAAGTCACCTCCAACACTTCAATAACTATAGGGGACAATGAGCCACCCTCATGCTTTAGAACACTCAAGTGACAACAAGTCACCTTCAATGAATTCTGATGGCTCTCAGAGATAACAAGCCCTCCACTTCTCAACGACGAAACAAACAAGAACAAATTATGAAGGACAACGCAGGCAACAACAGGTCACCTTTCAGTAAAAACTCAATAATTCAAGGAATTAACAAGTCTTCCTTATTTTAGAACAACTCAAAAGATAGCAAGTCATCTTCAGCCAATCCAATAGTTTAAAGAGAACAGCGGGTTCTCCGCATTCCATAACACCCATTTAACAACAATTTACCACTGACAGCTCCCGGAGGTGGCGGGTCCTCTACTTCTCAAAATACTTCAGGCAACAGCAAGTCACCTCCAGAATAACTTTAAATAGATTCTATGAGACAACAAGTTCACCTCATCCAAAGACAACTCAAACGGTGGCAAGTCATCTTCAGCTAGTTCAACGGTTTCAAGGGACAGCAGGTCCTCCACATTCCAGCAAGCCACCTTCAAACAACTGCATCAATCCTATGGGACAGCCATTTAACCTCATGAACCAGAATGACTCATACAACGGTGAGCCATTTTTGACGAAGTCTGAGATACTCAAATGATGGAAAGTCACCTCCAACAACCTTTAAACTAAGACGATGATAGATCTTCTTTAATAAAATTTGAGAGAATCAGAATTTGGAGACGGCTATCCCTCTTTTCAAAATTAGAATCCAAAGACGGGTATCCATCTTTTCAAAACCAGAATCCTTGTATGGCTATCCTTCACTTTAGAGTTATAATTCAGAGATGGCTATCCATATTTTTAGAATTAGAATCCAGAGATGGCTATCTTTCTTTTAGAGACAGGACCCGATGACGGATAGCTAACTCTTTCGAACCCAGTGATGGCTATCCAACTTTTCAGAATCCAGCGATGGCTATCCAACTCCTCAAAGATCACCTTGGAAAGGTATTAGCAATGACTTCGAAAACCTCTAGGTAGAACTTACTACTTTTTTAAAACTCTATACTTTAGATTTTTCGATTAAACCCCGACGCTCATCTAGATTGCCAATGATCTAGATTTCCTTTATCTAGTCAAACCAAGAGAGTCCTAGATCTTTCGGGTGAACCTCGATGTCCATCTAGATTTCCAATGATCTAGATTTCCTTTGTCTAATCAAACTGAGAGTGTCCTAGATCTTCTGGGTAAATCCTAATGTCCATCTAGATTGCCAATGATCTAGATTTCCTTTGTGTAGTTAAACCGAGAGTGTCCTAGATATTCTGGGTAAACCCTGACATCCATCTAGATTGCCAATGATCTAGATTTCCTTTGTCTAGTTGAACCAAGAGTGTCCTAGATTTTCCAAGTAAACCCCAATATCCATTTAGATTGTCAATGATCTAGATTTCTTTTGTCTAGTCGAATCGAGAGTGTCCCAGATTTTTTTGGGTAAACCTCAACGTACATCTAGGTTGCCAATGATCTAAATTTCCTATGTCTAGTCAAACCGATTGTGTCCTAGATTTTTTGGGTAAACCCCAACATCCATCTAAATCGCTAATGATCTGGATTTCCTATATCTAGTCGTTTCGAGAGTGTCCTAGATTTTTTGGGTGAACACCGACGTCCATCTAGATTGCCAAGAATTTAGATTTCCTTGTCTAGTAGACCCAATCATCCTAGATTTTCTAGGCAAAGTCCCAACATCCATATAGATTGTCAATTATCTAGATTTCCTTATTTAGCAGACCCAAGCATGTCCTAGACTTTCCGGGTAAACCCCGATGTCCATCTAGATTGCTAATGATTCCTTGTCTATCAGACCCAAGCGTGTCCTAGACTTTCCGGGTTAACCGCAACGTCCATCTATATTGCCACTGATCTAGATTTCCTTATTTACTGAACCCAGGCGTGTCCTAGACTTTCCAGGTAAACCCTGACGTCAATCTAGGTTGCCAATTATCTATATTCCTTATCTAGCGGACCCAGGTGTGTCCTAGACCTTTCAGGTTAACCCCGACATCCATCTAGATTGCCAATGATCTAGATGTCCTTGTCCAGTAGACCCAGGAGTGTAGTAGACTTTTTAGGTTAATCCCAACGTTTTTCTTTTTCATCATTGATTTAGACTTTTTACCTAAACAGACCCAGGCATGTCTTAGGCTTTCCAGGCAAACTCCGACATCCTTCCCAATGGTTTAGATTCCTTGTCCAATGGACCAAGGCATGTTCTAGACTTTTCAGGTAGACCCCAACGTCCATCTAGATTACCAATGGTCTAGATTTCCTTATCTAGTGGACCAAGGTGTGTCCAAGACTTTTCGGGTTAATCCCGACGTCCATCTATTTCACCAGTGGTTTAGACTCTTTTACCTAAATAGACCTAAGTATATCTTAGTCTTTCCAGGCAAACCCCGACATCCATTTAGATTTCCAGTGATCTAGATTCCTTGTCTAGTGGAGTGAGGCGTCTCCTAAACTTTCTGAGCAAAACCTGACATCCATCTAGATTGTGAGTGATCTAGATTTCCTTGTTCAGCGGACCCAAGCGTGTCCTAGACTTTCTATGTTATCTAGATTGCCAATGACCAAGATTTCCTTGTCTAGCAAAACCAGAAGTGTCCTAGATTTTTCCGGACAAGTCCCGACATCCATCTATATTCAAGATTGCCAATGATTTAGATTTCCTATCTGGACAGACCATATAGTGTCCCAGACTTCTCTGGGTCAGCCCCAAAGATTTATTGGGCCAAACAAGTCCAATTCTTTATCTAGATAGACCATAGAGTAGACTTCCATAAGGATGAGATATCTCCAGTATTTCAATAATGATTATCGACCGCTTAAGGAGTATCCTTTATGGTATCCTTAAACATGTTCACTTTGTCAATCGCTTATTCATTTGATCATTCCTAAGCTCTGACAAAGCGTGGGCAAACTGTCAACATTGAATATTGGGATATTAGATTTTTGAAGTTGGTCCACAAACTTAGGGTAAGTTATCCTTCTCGGGCTTAATACAAATAAGACTGGAAAATAAAAAAAATCACTCCTATATGTCAAACCAATGGTTCAAACGGGCCACAAATGATCCGACCGAATCATCAGAAGGCCCATGGGTAAGGGCAAGCAAGCCCTTAAACCTAAAAGAATTAATAGGCCCAAATCATAGAGAGAAGGTTTGGCTGAACCTTTAAGCATTCATTCAACCAAATTTATGCCCTAGACCAGTAGGCAATCATGAAATATTCACTACAAAGTAGTGACATGGCAACACAGTAGGTAGGCTTACGTGCTTCTACCATACTGTATTATAAAACCAATGCATCAACACCTTGCTAGGGGGGATGCATATTCTCAGTAAATTGCACCAACACATCATAAAGATCAAAAATGGATACCAGTAAACCCTTAAATAGGAGGAAAGTGATAAAAGAAGAAGAGGAACTTCATCATCTCTGATTCTTCGAATAAATCAATAAAATGGTAAAAACTTACCATAAGATAATCATAAGCATCATTCTAACATCCATACATCATAAAATAAATTTTTGGTTGTATTGTGACATTAATATTTCAACATTTTAACTTATGTAACTATACATGTCTACCCATAACTTAATTTCTTTTGTCCTTATTTGCATGCATTAACCCTTGAGGATGAGATGAGGACCTAGAGATAAACAAAATGTAGTCGAGGAACTCAGCAGCGAGAGGAAATGACTTGGATACTATTTCTGGGTACATAAGTAGATCAACACTTAGTAGTTTTAGGATTCTCATAGACTTCTTAGAATCATATTCATTATTTCTGTGTAATTTATTCAAAAGATATGTAATAAACAGGTCCAGACCGAGCTCAAAAAGCCTTAGTCCCTCAAATACAGATCTAGACACATCATTCAGCAGATCCGGCCAAGCCATCAATCATTCAGATGAATGATTGATGTTCAACCGGATGTTCCACTTTGAGGATAAATTTCAAGTTCTTCAAAGGAATATTTGCCCAGGCCCAGGAGATGATTCATCCAAATCACTAACAATGGTTCGAACGAACCATTGCACAAGGGCTATGCAAATTGAGAAAAGGCACTAAGGTTACAAGACGTACTGAAGCTTGAAGGTCGATTAATTAGTCCTCTCCAGGATTAGTTGGTCGATCGATAAGATTTTCTGACTCTGTTTAAATTCTAGTAAACCACATGGAACTAATTGTTAAATAATTAATCAAATGTTTAATAAATAAACCCAATAAATAGTAAGATAAAAATGGTAGGCATTTCACCTTTCCTTTCTTTAAGAGATGTATGAATGCATGTATTACTACCATTCATTATTATTATCTCGGGTAATGAAATAAATTAATTAATTGTGCAAATATTAGTGTTTCAAAATATAAAATTAATACTAGAAACTGACTATGGATGTTTTGTATATGAATACATAAGTAAATAATCCACTCGGAATATTTAAATAAAATATGTAGAAACCCACCAATTCAGCAAGCAGCACACAATCAAATAGGGTTAATATTATCAGCCTCGATTGTAAAAATATAAAATCGATTAGAAACAATATTAGAAGTGACCATTCATTGCATCCAATTTTCTAGGTGATTTACTACTTTATATTGTTTGTCCACTGTAGGAAATAATGACCTCCTTAATTAATTAAATGGAAAATTACCTAGTATGGATGACTCATTTCAAACCCAGAATCATCTGGAGTGATGATGGATGGGAACTCCTAAGGAAACAACCAGTCTTACTCATCACTTAGTGTCCCGATCACAATTCAGGTGGTGACCCCACATTTTTCAAAAAAAATCCAAAAATCATACCTCGTGAGTCAGCTCGCCATTGCCTTTGGACACACCCTTAGGGCATAAAAAAACCCTTGTGTCCACAAGATGTTTAGTATATAAATAAATAAGGAACTAATCTACTTGGTAAATATTACTAAAATCAATAGCAACACACCAAATACAGCAAATTGCACTCAATCGATCAGGGTTAATCAAGCTGACTTAATGCAGAGAAATAAAATTGATTAGAGAAATTATTATGGACGTTCATCCTTACCAGTGCCATATAATTTTTCAGGTGATTTATCGCTTTATTATTATTTGTCCATTGTAGGAAATAATAAAAATTTTAATCAATCAAATGGGAAATTTCCTAGTATGGAAGACTTATTCCAAACCTATAAATCATTTGAAGTGATGACAAATAGGAATTCCAAAGGAATCAACTTGTTTCATGATCACTTGGTGATATGATATTCGGGTGGACACCATTCCCAAAATAATGAGTCAGCTCGTCATTGCCATTGGACACCATTCGCGGGGGCACCATGTTGTCCACAAAGATCGATAAGCACCTATGGGCAAAGTCAAGCATTCCTCCAAAGAAATATTCCTAGTGGGGACCATCAATCTAAAGTACCAACAAGTAAAGCGACAACGGATTAATCTCAATGTCTAGTGGAGATAAAGAAAGAAGATCATTCCTAGTAGAGAAGTTGCCAAAATTCCCTAGTGGAGTAAGGTTCAGATCAATCCAAACCAGGATGATGGCTATCCAAACCAGACTCCAGTGATGGCTATCCAAACAAGTATTCATGTTAACACCTAATTTTTTTGATGCGAAAATTCAGAAGCAGCTTAGAGGCCTAATGATGATCATTCATGCTTAAAATGCATGAATCAAGTGGTAATAGCTCTTAATTGATCACATAAATGTTTTTAAAATAGTTTTAAAACTTGAAAACTCTGTTTGGAGTCAAACTAGCTTGTTTTTAAACTAAAACCATACTAATATGAGACGATTTTCATCATAACTTTTTGTATGGTTGTGAAATTGGCTTAACATAGTACATTGGACCATTCTACACATTTTTTTCCCTATTACGCTTTTTCAAATTAGGATGTTTAGGGCCTTAAATGGGGCCAACGCTAGTTTAGTCCAGAAATGCCTCTTGGTGGACTGTCATTTGCTCCAAACGGCACTATTGGAGTGGAGTTGGCCCCAAATGCCACTCCCTTGAAAGTGTGTCCAAAATTGGTTTAAAACTTGGATTTTGATGCGTTTTTAGGTTTCCCAATTTGTATTTTCGAATTCAAATTGTCAAAGCCTTAAGATATTGTTTACTCTAACCACAACCCATTTAAATCCATTCAAACCTAAGTCAAATATGAATCTGTAACCTCCCAACCAACTTTTTAAAATCAAAAATAAGTTTCAATCATTTGTAACTAAGTTATAGATGATTAACATCCACCATAACAAACTTTGACTCCCCTCTAGCTTAGAATAATGGCTGGATTCAATGTTTGGTCACCACATAAAAGGTTAACCACAAAACAATTGATTCAATAGGATATGGAAGCTATTACATGGTTTCTTGTATGTGTTAAGCACATAAAAGTCACTAGCTTCTTCCTATAAAGGTATGCACAATGAACCTTGAAAGTCACTACTGGATTGGTGTTGGGACGAGAAAAGTGGCGTTGGAAACTATAATAGCTCTAAATCAAATGGTATTACATGTTGCTTATTAGTGGGAATGGAGGTTAGTATAATCCTATAAGTGGCATATGAATCACTTTAAGAATGCAGTAGTCCGATCCTAGAATCTCTGAGGTCAAAGCGTCTCGGCATTCTTAAAGGAATCGAGAAACACATCGTGTAAGACATTTTCGATGCCGGTTCGGTCAGCGACTCCAAGTACAAGATCCTACTGCCTTAAAGGCACAGCGCCTCAATTGTCAATCACATTGGTACTTTGAGGAAACTCCTCCTTACCAGCATACAACTTGATTATAATTTATAATTTTTCTTTACTTTGCCCTTATATATGCTATTAATTTGTTTATAGTACTGACTAAGAACAAAAGCCATGTAACAATAATATGGGTGTTACTAAATTGAAAAGCGCTCAGCTAAGTTACATTAACTTTTATTGGATACCTAACTCTTAGGATAGTGTCCTATAAGATACTAAGAAGTTCTTAACGTTGTTTTTCCCAATGCACATCATGAGTTATCAACCATTAGGGTCATAAATTTTCCCTCCGCGGGTACATTCCCATACAGTAGGGTCGTCCATAACATGAAATGGTGTAGGTGGTGACTGAGAGTTTGAAACTCTCGACGAAGGCGGCACCAAAACTTCAATCGGTACATATGGAGTGCAACGCTTGCAATTGCCATTGCAGTTAGGAGGATTTGAAGTTATTACCACTTGTTTCGTAACCGTATCCCTTGAAAACCTTAGTGCAACTATCAACATACAAAAAATATGGCTAAAGTTATTAATTAGTCTAACAAGACATTAATACGGCGAGAAAATTTAAACAAAAAACACTTTACCATGTTTAGAAGGTTGTAGTAAGAAGCAAAAGATTAGAATCATAAAAAACTTTCACCCTCTTGAGTTCTTCATAAATGAAGCCATTAAAGAATAAATGTTTTGCTCAAGTTGTGTGTTTTCACCATAGTAACTATGGCTTGTTTATATATGTGTTAAAGTTGGATGGAAAAAGGAAGGAAAAGAAAATAAAGAAAGATTGAAAATGAGAGAGAAATAATATAGAAATAAATCTCATTATAAAATATAAAAGGAATGATGTAGTTTAATTTCAATTACGTTAAAATCTTTACGAATCAAAAAATGACTATAATATCTTAATAATTAATGAAGAAATCTACCTTATGATTTGTCTCTAAACATATCAAAATTATGTAATTATGATTGTCTCAATAAGAAGATTTACCCAAAATGTAACAAACTCCCAATTATGGCTTTTAACTAACTCTATTAGTGAAGTTAAACATGATATTTATATTTACAATGAATTCAAATTATATCAACAATTTTTTATTGTTATTCAAGTACTTTATCTATTAAAATGCTTCATTACACAATACGTGTACACCATCCTTAATCTAGCTTTAAGCCATAATCCTAGGATCATAGAAGTTTAACATCATGGAGAGATTCAATTTATATAGTCCTCCCTACAATTCCTACAAAACTGAGTTATATGGAAAAGGGGTGAGCCTAATGCTCAGTGAGGTGACTACCAAGTACAAAGATTTAATTCTTAATCTATTCATATAAAGTATATCAACAAACATAACAAACCACTCAATCACACCAACCTACGCTCAAATCAGTAATTACACATTCATATTAGCATATCGGACCAATCACATATATAGAAATCATCCACAAAAATTAATACACACAGTGAAACCAATAACTCAGGGATACCATTTAGTATTTACACATATAAAAATAGTTTCCCTCTGTAACAGCCATAATTAATTAATAATTAATTATGCATTTAAGTATGTTAAATCATTTCATTAAGTATTGGCATCATTAGTATATTTAGTTTTGTTAATTGAGGTTGATTCATTTGTGATTATGAGTAGGAGGGGTGTGATTGAAAGAAATAATAGTTGGAGGTGGCTATATGGTAGTGTTTGATTGTTTAAGGAGTTATCTCTTGGTGGTTCATTT
>CANYLF010157102.1:0-11257 GCA_948193215.1 Bocquillonia castaneifolia
ATATATATAATGTGTGATAGGTTGCATTACATAAATATGTTTTTAATTCACTCAGTGAGGTCTGACTCCCCTCAATATTTTTTTTCAGGATTCTTCTCAGACCTCAGTTCTAAGACCTATACGCCGGACTCTTTCTTCCCCTGTTTTATGTACGTTTTAGTATTAACTTTCACATGTTTAAACTCTAGAGCTGCAGTAGCGTTCGTTTGATGTTTCATGTGTTTTATGTATAATTATATTTTAACATGTTTACTTGATGGAAAAGCATTTTTATATGTTTATGATGATGATGGCCCGTGAGAGGCATCCAGCTAGTATGCTGATAATGACATTGTGTATTATTTTATGATATTGATGTTATGTGTTATTTTGGCAAGTATAAGCGTTGTTATGTGATGAACCAGAATATATAATTCTGGGTTGAGATGTATATATATGTTTCATCAGGTTCAGGCTTGCCAAGGGTTCCGGTAGCGAATAGCTTTCCCGTTCCCTGGCGCCGGTCATGTACCCTGGGTTTGGGTCGTGACAGGTACCCTAAACTTTTAAGGTTATACTTATGTGATTTCCTTCTGGTGAACCCAGAAAAGGGCATCCATCAATTAAAATAACTGTTTATATCTGTTGATATTGTCTACTGCTGATGACTGTGTTGTGGAACTTTTCTGGGTAGGATTTAGGGTTTTCATGGTGATCCCCTCATTTTACATTTCAATGTCTTCCTCATCTACATCCACCCCCCAAGGCGGACCCCGAGTGTACTCAATATCCTCATATTCCTCTAGCAGTATAAACCAACCAAGTCGCCCAAGATAAAATCCCCAGGCAAACCCTTCCACATCACAAAATTCCACAGATAATAGAAATCCTACCCCACTTCAAGTAGTTTGCCCTTTTTTGCCATTAGATGATAAGCCTTACAATTCTTCAGAGAGTGATACCGAGCCATCCAGTGCAAGCAACCATACTACAGAAGTCACTGCTACACCTTTCCCACCTCCAAGCTTTAAAATAAAACGTATGGCTCGAAAACAACCAAGAGATACAGTAGACCTCCACCCCGCTAGGCAGAATGGGAACGATATAGACCTGTTCACTACTAGGTATGGGGGTTTACCAGAAGGGTATTCAGTGAGGTTACTCATGGAGGGTAGCTTTGCTTATCAACCTCTAGGCTCTAATGAACAAATAGTTTATAAAGAGTCTATGGAGAGTGGCCTTAGGTTCCCCCTAAACCAAAAACTTAAAACAATCTTGGAAAACATACAGTGCCCTTTATCTCGCCTTCATCCTAACGCATATAAGCTTTTTACAGCCACCGCCATCCTTTGTCAGCCGAAATGCTATAACTTGACCCCCGAAATCTTCCTTAATGCATATAGCGTGGTGGAGAGAGTAGGTACTTCCGAGTATGTCACCTTCCAGGTGATTAGGAAGAGATTTGTGGGTCTAAAGAACCACCTAAAGGGGTGGCGAGACACCTTTTTTATAGTAACCTGTGAAGCAGGGTGGGGAGAAATCCCCAATAGCTGGGCCACCCCCCTAAAGAAACCCAAACGGGTAAGGACGCAGTCCAACAGCTCTGTTGAGGTTGCTCAATTTTTGTCTGAACTCCCCCCTGTCCACCTTGAGACACTTCTAAAAAAGCACCTTTACGGGGAGGATTTTATCCCAAAGACCAGGCCCTCTGGCCCTAACCTGGAAGATGAATCCGAGGAGGAGTCTGAAGGGGAAGAAACCAGCTTGGGAGCTGAAGTGGGCGAACCTAGTCATTCTCCATCTCATGGTATTTATACTTCTACCTTTTACTTACTTCATTTTATTTATCCCTGTATAGATGCCCAGATTCAACTTTGCTGCTATGATGGCCGCAACAGGAGCTAAAGCTACCGAGATGAACCCATCCACTGTGCCTTCGCCTGAAGTACCAGTACTACTGAGCCCGTCCAACCAACAGAGGGGCAAGTGCTTGAAGGAGCTCAACCCCATCCTTCTAAGGCGAGCAGAAAAAGGAAGAGGCTGGTGAAGCTGGGGGCAAAAGCAGGTGCCAAAGGAAAGAAGACTCGTTCTCAGCTACTGGAAGCCATTAATGAAGGGTCTTCTAGTTCTAAGGGCGAGCTCACCAACGTAAGCGCCTATGCCCAAGGATGGGTAAATGAACTGGGCAACCCTACTGTTAAGGACAATAGAGTTGCCGCCCTGATTAGAAGGGAGATAAGCCTTCTAGCTGATATGGAAGGTCTTTCAGGGCGGACCCATAACTCTCTCGCCCTACAAGTTCAATAGCACATGCTGTCAGTAAGTACTCATTGCATATATGATACTTATCTTCATTTTCCCTTTATATTTTAGCTAGCTAATTTTCTGTATATATTCTTTTCAGACACTGAATCTGGTGAGAACGATGAAATTCAAATATGAATCCAAGCGTTCAGCTCACAAAAGGGCAGTAAAGGATGTGCAAGCCCAAATTTAATCCGTAGTGGAGAAGGCGACTGCCGGTGCGGAAGTTGAATTGAAGAAGGAGCAGGACAACATAAAATGCATAAAGGATAAATTCAATAAGGAAAAGGCAGATCTTGAAGCCTAACTACACTCTTCAATTGAGAAGGTGAACCAGCTCAAGAAGGAGAACGCTGATTTAAAGGCGAGTGCTGAGCCCTTGAAGGCGAAAGTCACTCAACTTGAAGATGAAAGCGCCCTCCTAAAGTGCTTCGTTGGTGGAACCCTTATTAAATATCGAGCGAAGCTTCGAGGAGCTGTTGAGCAACATTTTCCTGGCTCTGATTTTTCATTTATGGATACCATCTTTCCAGATGATACGGATGAGTGATCATCCATGTAATTATTTTCTTTACCCTTTCTGAACAATTTTATGTAATTGACTTTATGTATCAATCTTCCTATGATTTGAAATAGCTTTTGTATTTAATCTCATCTTCTTTCATTCGCCTCAATTCCAATGTTCTTTTTGCATGATGACGATTGTCAACTCGCCTTTATTGCTTGCTAAATTTTGCTTTATATTCTTCTTTTATGATCTGAAGATCGCCGCAGTTGCTAATTGTATTGCCTTTAAACATTTTAAGGTCTTTGCTTGCTTTTGGATTTTCAATGTTTTTTCTTTCTCTTTAACTGTGCCCTTACATTAGGGGTCTCAATTAGCATCTATTTGCCTTTATCGTGAAAGGTCTTAGATATTACTTGTGGTATGTTTGCCTTAGCCTTATAAGGTCTTTCTATTTCCCATAAGAGTGACTGTGCCCCAACCTTGGGGGTCTTATAAGGTCGTCCCTTAATAAGAGATCGCCTATAAATGACTGCCTTTGTCATGAAAGGTCTTTATAGTGTAGGTGCCTTAGTTTTTAAGGTCTTTCTATTTTCCCAGTGGAATAAATTGTTCCTCCTCATGAGAGGTCTTTATTGTGATGTTCTGGCTACAAGCTGTCCATGTGGAGGTGCTTGCCATATTTTTCCTTTTATCGTGAAAAGGTCTTTTTTGTTGTACTAAGCTAGATTTTTAGCAAATGACAGCTTTATTGATTCTCTAGGGGATTTGAATTAGGCTCCCCCTTTGCCTTACATCTACTTCTTTATGTAAATTGAAAGGAAATCACAAAATTAAATAAAAAGTAAATAAGTACCTCAGTTGCTATTAGAGGTTTTTTTGTCACCATTTCTGTTAGGGCTTATAGACTCACCTTAGCTGAAGTAAGGCCTTTATTAGTGGTAGAATTTTCTGAGGTGTTCCACATTCCATGATCTAGGGATCTCTTACCCTGAGTGTGTTTTAAGCTTGTAAGCCCCTTTGCCAATGACTTTGGCTATTCGATAGGGACCTTCCCAGTTAGCATGCAGCTTCCCAGTTTCTTGTGTGGATACTTCATTCTTTCTTAAGACAAGTTCCTCTTCTTCAAATTTCCTCTCACGGACTCGCCTATTGTGGAACCATGCCATTTTTAGTTGGCATGCCATCATTCTCAGATATGCCTGTTCTTGCATTTCAGGCAACAAGTCTAAGTTCACCCGAAGCTCTTGCTCGTTATTAGGTGTAAGTTCCTCGGTCCTAAAATTCCTTCACCAATTTCTACTGGGACTACTGCCTCTGACCCATAACATAAGGCGAATGGGGTTTCCCCTGTAGGCTCTCTTAGAGTTGTTCTGGAGGACCATAGGACATTAAATAGATGATCTACCCAGCTAGTTTTTTTCTTGCTTTAACCTTTTCTTAAGCCCTTGAAGAATGATTCTGTTGGCTGACTCAGCTTGTCCGTTAGTCTGAGGATGATGGACTGAGGAGAACTTTTGTTCAATCTGAAAAGCCTCACAAAAGTTCTTGAGCGATTGGGAGGCAAACTTTGTTCCATTGTCTGTGATGAGAGTATGGGGAATCCCAAATCTGCATTTAATTTCTTTGAAAAAGAAGTCTTGGACACATTGAGATGTAATTGTTGGGACTGCTTCTGCTTCAATCCACTTGGTAAAGTGGTCAATTGCCACTATTAAGAACTTCTTCTACGCCTTGGCGATGGGGAACGGTCCTAAGATGTCCATCCCCCACTGGGCGAATGGCCATTCTCTCCCTATTGGGGCCATATTTTCTGCAGGCTTATGATGTATATTGGCATGGAATTGACATGTCTCGCATTTTGACACCAAATTCTTAGCATCTTTCTTTATAGTGGGCCAATAGTATCCTCTTAGGATCACTTTCCTGGCGAGCACATTAGCCCCTTCATGGGCGGCACCTATTCCTTCATGAATTTTCCTCAGAACGTAGTCTGCTTCTGTTACATTTAGGCATTTAAGCCAAGGTTGGCTTTTGGATCTTTTTCTTAATTCACCCTCTTTATAGGCATATTCGACAACTTTCTTTATTAGCCTTCTAGATTCTTTTGGGTCGTTTGGTAGAACACCATTTTTCAGGTATTGGATTATCGGTTCCATCTAGCCTCTGTTATCTTCAACTGGTAAGATATTTCCCTTGGTAATGCTAGGAGATTTTATTTCATCAATCAGCACATTGGGGATCACCATACCCTCTGTAGCCATTTTTACAATGTTATCTGCCCCTTAATTTTCTGCTCTGGGAATTTGTGAAATTCACCACTGGCCATTATTCCTTTTTTCTCCTTCCGCGATGAGTTGTTTTACCATGGAGACATATTTAGCCATATCCTCATTCGCCTGGAAAGTGCCCATCACTTGGTTTACCACCAGCTGCGAGTCACTGTAAATTTCTAGATCTGTGATGCCTATCTCCAGGGTGATTTGCAACCCTAGGATGAGGGCTTCGTATTCAGTGACGTTATTAGAAATGGTGAACTGTAGTTTAGCTGCATATTTAATTTCTATCTTGTCTGGCCCTTTGGCGAAGATGCCAATACCTGCCCCAGCTGAGCAAAATGCTCCATCCACCATTAATTTCCATGGAGAAATTTCCTCATTGGCTTTGAGTTCCCCTGGAGTCATTTCTGCCATGAAATCTGCCAGCACTTGGGCTTTAAGTGCCTTCCATGGTTTGTAAGTAACGCGTGGTCTTCCTATATGGATCGCCCATTCAGCTATTCTACCTGAGGCCTCTGCCTTTTGCAACACCTTTCTTAGGGGGCTGTCAGTTCTGACTACCACCAGGTGTGCCTCAAAGTAATGCCTTAGCTTTTATGTTGCTATTAAAAGTGTAAAGGCCAGTTTTTCTAACCTTAGATAATTTAGCTCCGCTTCATGTAACACCTTGCTGATGTAGTAAATAGGCAACTAGTCGCCATCTTCTTCCCTTATGAGGACAGCTGCCACTGTTTCTTCTGTGGTGGCCAAGTAAAGGTATAATGTTTCCCCTTCTATTGGCCTATTGAGAAATGGGGGAGATGTTAAGAATGCTTTAATTTCTTGGAAAGCCTTCGAACAGTTGTCTGACCATTGAAAGTTTTTGGGATCTTTCAAGGTCTTGAAGAATGGCAAACATCTTTTAGCTGAACTGGAGATGAATTGCCCTAGTGCTGTGATTCGTCCATTCAGCTTTTAGACTTCATTAAGTGTTTTAGGCGGTTCCATGTTGATGATCGCCTAGATCTTGTCTGGGTTAGCCTCAATTCCCCTTTGAGATACCATGAAGCCCAAGAATTTGCCTGATCTAACTCCGAAGACACATTTTTCTGGGTTTAGCTTAAGGTTGAACCTTCTTAAGATCTCCAGGACCTCTCTTAAATCTTTAGGATGTTCCTCCGCCTGCCTGGACTTGACAATCATATCATCAACATAGATTTCTATATTTCTGCCTATGTTTTCTTTGAACATTTTGTTGACCATCCTTTGGAAGGTGGCACCTGCATTTTTCAAGCCAAAGGGCATCTTTGTGTAACAATACGTGCCTTCATGAGTGGTGAAGGCAGTTTTGGCTTCATCAAGCTTATTAACTGATGGCCCGCAGTGGAATCTACCAATTGATCAATCTGTGGTAGTGGATAGCTATCCTTTGGACACGCCTTATTCAGATCGGTAAAGTCCACACACAATCTGTATGAACCGTTGGGTTTCTTTACCATTACTACGTTTGCTAACCATTCGGGGTACTGGACTTCTCTGATTACTCCTGTTTTTAGTAGCTTATTTATTTCTTCGCTTATAGCGATCTGTTTAGGCCAACTATGTTTCCTTTTCTTTTGTACGATTGGGGCGATTGTTGGGTCGATATTCAGCTTGTGGACTATAACCTCTCTACTAACCCCTGTTAGCTCATTTTCAGTCCAGGCAAAAGTATCCTGGTATTCTGATAGTGTTTGTAAAGTTTCCTTTAGGATCGCTGGGTTCATCTCTCCGACTTTTATCTCCTTGCCCAACCCTAGAGCTTTGTTTTAGAGTTTTCCCACAAGTTCGGCTTTATTCTCCTTAGATTGAATAATCTCTTCTATGACAATAGTTGAGAACACTCCTTTTAGCGCCTGACAATAGTCGATTCTTGCTTGCCTCTAGTCGCCCCTGATGATCACCTCTCCTTTCGAGGTAGGGATTTTTAAGAGTAAATATCATATACAAATGCTAGCGCATGTTTCGTTAAGGATTGGTCGCCTAATTATAGCATTATGTGTAAATGGGATGTCAACCACCATAAATTCTACTTGTAACGCCTTGGTTATGTCTCCTTCTCCCAATTCAACTTCAAGTTTGATCGAGCCTACTATCGTTGTTGATTTGCCCCCTAGGCCTACCAGGGGAGTGTTGACGGGGGACAACTTAGCTTGGTCTAACCCCATTTTATCAAATACTTTAAGAGTGAGAAGATTCACTGAGCTCCCCTTATCCACTAGTATATTATGGACCATGCAATTATGAATCAGTGCTTTTACTACTAGGGCGTCTTCATGAGGGGTTACAGTTGTCCCTTTATCCGGAGCTGAAATCTGAACCGTTCAAATCTGTTTTGCTTGGATCACCTTTGGATTAATTGAATAGACGGATCTGGCTGACCTTTTCCTTTTAGTAGAACTATTGCCTCCTACGATTCCCCCGGTGATCACATATATGTGTTTGACGGGTCCATCTCTGACTTTTCTATCACCTTCAACCTCATCACTATTTTCCTCGTCTTTGTGGTCTCGCCTCCTCTCTTCTCTTCTATCGTTCCTTCTATATTCCCCTCTGTCGCCCCTTTGATTTCTAGGCTGTTCACCTTGCCTGTTATATCTTCTCTCAGTGTTTTTATCATTTTGTCGGTCTTCTCTGTCATAAGTGGGCCTATCCTGATCCTCCCTTTTAACAAATCGCCTAAGGGAGCCAGCTTGTATGAGCTTTTCAATCTCCTTTTTCAAGTGATTACATTGCTCTGTGTCATTGCCCGTATCTTTGTGGAACTAGCAATACTTGCCATTCTCCCTTCTCTCCGTAGTGTAAGAGCTCATCCTTCTTGGACATTCTATTCTTTCCCCATTATCTTTGATGTGCATAAGGATCCGTTCCCTAGATGTATTAAGAGGTGCATACTTGGGGAGACTGGTGTTTTTTGAACCATTACCTCTTGAGTTTTTGGTTCTTTTGGGGGATCGCCTGTCTCCCCTTAGGGATAGCTCTCTTTTATATTCTTTCATCCTTTTCAGATAATATTGGCCATCATCCACTCTTATGGCTGTGTTGGCGAGTGCAATTAGGGCTTCTACATTATTAGGAGCCTTGGCTAGCAGTTCCCTCCTGAATTCTTCATTTATTGTGCCATGAAGCATAGCAGAGCAGGCTACCCCTTGGTTCAAATCTTCAATCTTGGTGATCTCATCATTGAATCGTTCTATGTATTTTCGTAGGGGTTCACCTTCCCTTTGCTGGATGGAGAATAGGTCTGCTGACACCTTTCGTTGCTGAATGGAAGCTGCAAATCTCTGCCTAAAAGTAGTGGTGAGCTGTCTGAAAGAGTGTATATAATGAGGAGGTAGTGTTTTGTACCAATCAGCAGCGTTCCCCTGTAAGGTGGTTGGGAAGAACTTGCACCATATGTAGTCCTTGTCTATCTGCTTGTTTCCCCTTTGAGGCGCCTTCTCCTTAATTTCTAGGACAGAGGGGACAACCTTCTCCGTTTTCTTTTTGGTTTTCTTTTTGGGCTGCTTATCCCTTGTTTCTATCCAACCTTTAATATCTTGAATCTTGTCATCGAACTTTCGGCATGCTTCATCTAGAATTTTGGCTACGTCAGCTGCACTGATCATGCTACTTCCCTCCTTTCCCCTTGTGTTAGTAGGATGGGAGGATGCATCATCCATGTTGTTCCCTTCCTTCCTACCACCATCAAAATTATCCCCTTGAGGTGCAGGAGGGGGAACATATTGAGGGACATATTCATGGTGTCCTTGAAGTAAGGGCATATAGCTTTGAGCTGGTACTCCTGGTGGAGGGGGAATGTCGTTATGAAGTTGAGGAATAAGAATTCCTTGATTTGGAATGAATGTAGGGCCTGGGTGATAAACAGGTGGAGGAGGTAGGTAGGGAACATTAAAATCAGTTCCTGGTGGCCTTAATGGAGAAGGGGGCACCAGTTTGTGGCAAAGAGGTTGCCAGTAAAGCTGGTGTAATAGGAGGAGTTCCCAATGGTAGTGGTGGGAGTCCTAGAGTCTGAGGATTCTGTGTTCCAAAAGTTATAGTATGTCGAGGAGTTTGGTTAGCCATGGGAACTAAAACCCTGGGTGGTTGTGGAGTTTGGGGATTTCCCTGAGTAAATATGGGTGGTTGCGGCATCCATGCCGGAAGTCTCCCTAAGCCAAAAAAAGCTAGGGGGCATGCCATAGGGAGGATCGTTATTTGTCATAATGAACTGCTTTTTGAACTAAAAAACTGTCCACGCTCACCGCACCAATGAAACATTCAGGACGTCTCCGAGATTGTTGCTTAGTCTTAAGTTCCTCTGAGATTGCCTGGCCACCGGAGTTAGTCTGCTGATCACCGGAGTTAGCCTGGCCTGCACAAAAGAGAAAGACTTAGGGTGGTCCCTGGGGTCTGACTCCGACGCTCAAGTTAGATAGATTCTTGCGAGAGCTATAAAGTATTATAATGAGAATACGATACCTGATACCTTGGATGGCAGGGGTTTATATAGAGGTAAGAACGACTTCCCTTGAGCCTAGGAATTCTTGTCCTAATAGGCTTCGGAGTCCTTCTTTACTGTTGTGAGTCAGAGTCCCCCTTGGATTAGGATCCCCCTTTTGTGGTATGAGAGTCCCCCTTGACTTAGGATTCAAGGTGTCAGGACTTAATGGGCTAACGTGAACCTGTGATGAGATGGGGCTCATGGACCTTTTGAGCATAAAGGAGTGATTCATATCAAAAAGTATTTTAGTTTTTATAACATCCTATGTAATTTACTCATGGGTTTATAGGGTTACCCATACCCAATATGACCCAACCCATCAAAAATAAGGGTTATATTTTATAACCCATATCCAACCCATTTAATTTTTATAAAGACCTATTTATGACCCATATCCATCTAATAATGGTGGATTATGGTGGGTTAACGGGTATGGGTAGACTTTGCCACCTCTATTATGATCTAACATTATGATCCACCGAAGACAAGACCGAAGATTCCTTGTCTTTGTTGTTGATAACAGTGCCTTCTTCTTTTCTTTTCTTAGCTAAGATTTCTAGCATCATCCATGGCAAAAATAAATGCAGTAGATATAAACTTTGATCCTTCTTTTTATATTTTAACATCAAACAACTAGTTTAAACTGTTGGTAGTTCACTCTTTAATTCTCTCAGATAGCTTACATGCAAATGGGCTTTCCTTTTTCCGATCAAACAAACAAATGGATTTTTCCAAATATATAACTATTTCTATTTCATTAGAATCATTTTTCATACTACATAATATTTGGATTTGTTAATTCAAAGATTATGGTGTATATTCTTAGTATAGGTAAGAAATTTTAATATATATTACTTTAGTTTTTTTTATATTTTATTTCACGAACTTGGTACTTTTAGAACAGAAATAAATGAAAATAATTATATTATTCATCTCAAATTTGTCTGTTATCATTTTTTGAGTTAACAATTATTCTTCTATTTCAAACACATACTGTCAATTGTACTCTCACAATGAGGAGACTTATGAGGCACCAGGTGTGGATAGATCGTGCTGGGTTTAGATCCTCTTATATTGTGTTTAAAATGACGTTTATATAGGGCTGTATAGTTGGATTCAAATTCAATTTGTTTTTTAGCTCGTTCAGATTCATTCATAAAATATAATTAAATGAAATCGAATCTTATTTTTATGCTCGTTAACAATTCAAACCGAATTTAAGAAAATAAGTATTCGACTAAATATATTCATGAGTTTATAGATTTGTTAATATATATAAATATAAATATATATATATATATATATATATATATAATAATTGATTTTTACTTTTATTTACATATTTTCAAATCAAATTTTATGTTATAATAATATATTAAGTTAGAAGATAAAGAAATCCAATTTTAAATTAAATTAATGATTTTGTGTTAAGCATTTGTCAACAAACATCTATAAATATGCAAGCAACGGGAAAAATTTAAATTATAAACGAGCCCAAAGGAGCCATGCTTAAATTTAAAGCATATTTTATGAGCTATGGCCAAACCCCTCCACCAAAACCCTAACCCTAACCCTAAACACCTCCCTAAACACCATAGCCACCTCAACCACCATCATCACAGCCCTTCCTCCCCCTATCCTGCTCTTGTGCCTGACCCTTTCGTGATCTACTTTGAAGGCTTTCCTAAT
>CANYLF010158067.1:0-10969 GCA_948193215.1 Bocquillonia castaneifolia
ATGCATAATGATCTTTGAGAGGCAAGAGAAATATCCAAATTTTCTTTTTCTTTTAAAAGCTTTGAAAAAGAGGATTTTAATTCATCATTTTCCTTATTAAGAAATACATTTTCTCTTTTCAAGCTTTCATTTTCTTTGAAAACATTTTTAAACTTTTGAGATTTTTGCTTAAGTTCATCTTTGTCTTTTTGTAAATTATTTTTAGACAAAGTTATAGAAAAAATTTCATCTTGTAAAATTTTCATTTTATTTTTCAAATCATCAATTTGATTTTCAAAGATTTTCTTTTCTTTGTTTGCATTCTCAAGATTATTATGAATAGCCATGTATCCATTTAATAACTCATTAAAGCATATCATCATCATCATTCATATCATCAAAACTAGAAGAAGAAGAGTTTGATGTTACCTCATTGACATCATCTTCAATTAATTGCCTACTTGAACTTGAGGAAGTTGAACATTCCAAGGTTTTAGCTCTTCTTGATTGAGCTTCCTCTTCCTCGTTCCATAGAGCAATCAAACAAGCATTGTCATTGATTGAGCAACATCGAGAGCTTTCTTCACAAGAGTCCTCATCCTCTTCTTGTTGATGTGAGAATGTTTCTTCAATATTTGTACACACATCAAGTACACCACAAATGTTGGAGTCATATACGGAATTAAGAGAATTCCATATATTATAAGCATTTGAGCATGAACAAATCTTAGCATATGCATCATCACATAAAGAGCTTCTTAAAATATGCATTGCCTTAAGGTTTGAGGAAAACAAATGCAAATCATCTTCATTCCAATTTGCTCTTGGAATCTCCACTTGTTTTCCATTGATGCATCTGGTGGGTGACTTTCATCCTTCCTCTATACAATCTCAAGCATCAATTTCATCACTATCAAGATAACATTGCATTTTAATTTTTTAAAATGCAAAGTCATCACCATAGAAATAAGGCTTGAGACCATACAATCCACTTTCACTCCCCATGGTTGATCTTTGACTCCCAAAGAAGGTTAAAATGAGCAACAAGGCTCTGATACCAATTGTAGAAACCAAGAGGGGGGGGTGAATTGGTACGGAATTAGAAATTAAAAAAATGATACAAGAATGGATTAGGGAAAAAAAGAAGAACACACAAGATTTATAGTGGTTCGGACCTAACTTGTCCTACATCCACTCTCCTAAATACACAATTTGGGGTTCCACTATCCACCAAGGATAATAAGGAGATTTACAAGGCTATCTCTAACCTTTACAATGAATTTTCCCAAGGTTAACTCACAAACCCTAGTGTTTCCCCAACTCACAAAGAATTGACACTAGTACATGGATAACTAATTCACTCAACCCAAGCAACAAATGCTCTAGAGTTCTAACTATCCATAACCAACTAACCAAACAAGGTTACAAATGATTAAAAAATAATGTTACAAGAGTTTGGCTATCAAAGAATTAATGGTCTTACTTGAAGAACATTTATGATGGGTATTTGTAGCCAAAATACCCAAAACTAGCTATTAGAAACAACACCAAGTGTGTCTCTAAAGGCTAGTTGCTTTTTCAACAAAAAGCATTGAAAACTGTCATATCGTGGGCACGGCTTGATGGTCACAGGCGCGATCTGTCCAATGGCTAGTTTTCTTAGAGACTCCCTTGAATACCGCGGGTGCGACATCTATAATTGTTGGCGTGAGATCACCGGGCAGAGGATGACTTTGAGAGCTGCTCTCTATTTGATCAAATCGTGGGTCTGATATCTCTAATCCTAGGCGTGAAATCGTTGGGTAGAAGATGCTTTTGAGAGCGGCTAGATTGCCTTGTAGGAGTGACTTCTTCTTTTGATCAAACCGCTTGACAATTAATGAATCGCGGGTGCGAAGAAAGAAGATGCTTATGAGGAGCGGCTTGTCTGCCTTGAGGAGCACTTCTTCTTGCTCAAACCATGAGTTGATTAGTCCATCGCGTTGCGAAGAAGACTCCTTTATGTAGCAGCTAGATGCCTTGATGAGCGGCTCTCTGTTTGATCAAACCACATGTGCAAAAGAAGATACCTTATTAGAGAGAGCGGCTTGATTGCTTATAGAGCATCTTCTTCTTCGATAAAACCGCGGGTGATTTTAGTAATGTCATTGAGGAGCGGCTTCATACTGATAAAATCACGGGGGCGATTTAGTCCATCGCGGGTGCGACTTTGAACCTTCAGAAAGGGGCTCTCTGTTTCTCAAATCGTGGGTGTGACTTGGTATGTCATTGGTGTGAATATATGTGTGCAGAACCCTTTTAAGTTCTTACCAAAAAGTCTGGGCATGATTTCCATTTCGCGGGAGAACTATGTCGCTGGTCTCGGGGGCGATCTCCTCATTTTGGGCGCGATATATAACCGCGAGCGTGACTTCCCTTTTTTGCGGGCACAGTTCACAGGAGTCATTCAAAACTAGCTTGTTTGAAAACCTACACACTTAGGAACTTTGTTAGACAAAGATAAAGGGTTGTTAAACTCAAAATATGATGGATTGATGCCACAAAAGCCAATAGAGATGGTGGACAATTTTATTACTCAACTATCCACCACCCATACAAACTTACCTACTTCTTTTCTTTTCTTTCTTCCTTCTTCTAAGTATTCTTTTTTTTTACCAAAACCTCCAACCTCCATTGATGAAACTGTAAAGCTTTTAGTTAAGGAAGAAAAAAAAACAAGGTTTGGGAAGTCTAATTAGTTAGAAGATTAATTTAAAGGTTATATATGCTTGATTGAGGTAAGTATTTCCTTTTGTAGTATTTAATTAAATTAGGGTTTAAGTAGAAATTTTGAGAAAATCTGATTTTAAGTAGTAATTATATTGTTAAGCCTTGATTAAGTATGAATCATATATTAATTTATAGAAATAATCTTAATTTGAGGTTGGTTACATGAATTTCTTCAAAGAGTATATTTCTGTTTTTATACCCTGTAAATCAGCCTCAGTATTTTGATCATAACTTGAGTTATACAAATCCAAATTGGATGAAAGTGGTGTCCATGGAAATCTTTAGGAGGTTCTCTACAACCCTATAAAATTTTAGAATTTATATCATCCATTTGGTTGGGTTTTGAAGGCCAAACTTTGGACTACTCTGTTTATACGGGATTAGTAGTAGCTGTATTAGAAAAATCATAACTTTATTTAAACAGATGGTTTTGAAGTGATTCTTATTGCTACGGTTTCTAATTTGATGGAAGTATAACCTTATAAAATTTTAGATTTTTATCAAGTGTATATAATTTCTGGTGAATTTTTAAAGTCATTACATATAAGCTATCTACATGTACATGCATGTAGTTATGTGTCATTCATCTCATGCATCATATTAAATCATGTATAAATGTCCATTTTATGAATTTGGATGTTGTAGGAAGATTAATGATTAGTATATATATATAGGCATGTTTATTTATTAAATTGATTAGTAAGCCTATGGTAATTTAGGAATTGGGGGAAATAATTCTGTTTTAATGATTATGTATTATGTGTGATTTTAAGTGTGTGTATGTTATTGAATTTTATTATTTAGGTGACCCTAAAGGCAAAGGAATTGCTGGTGAGGAAAAGGGTAACCAAAACCCTTGAATTTGCTTGTGATTTAGTAAGTATTTAGCTTATTAAATGATAAGTGTGTTGAGTGAAAAATTCCAAACTTGGATGTGTGTTGTATATGTGTTGATTGATATGGTTTTGAACTTATGTTTAACATAAATATGTGTTGTGGTTTTGGATGGCTACTTGGGTATGTGATTGTATGATGATTTGGTAAGATTTGATAAGTTATGCTGTGATGGAAATAAGTATTGCTATTGAGCTATGTTGAAATGGGTTTGGATTGACTCGGGGAAAAATTGGTTGTGTGATTCGGGTAAGCTGCGCCAATGGGATAGCTGCCTGTCGAGGGATGGCGAGATTGAGCCGGTGGGATAATCTTGTCGGTGGCCAACTATTCACATTTGTGAAAGAATGAGGAAAATGATTTGGTGAGAAATTGGTGAGGATGAGTCATCTGCCCGATCTTGTGATTGAATTGTGTATGTTTGGTAATTTTTATATAAATGGTTACTTTGGTATTTTGTATTGTATAGAGTGTTGGTTTATAAACATTATCTTGATGTGAATTGGATGACTTCTACTTAAGGTGCTTGTTATTTGATTTGCTAAATGCTTATTGAGTAGCCAGCTCACCCTGTGGCATATTCTTCAGAACATTTTGCTAGTAGATTGTTGAAACCATGCAAATCCTGCATTTCGCATCATCAAGCATATCAGGTGGGCCGAAGGAGAATACATATTGCACGGGGCATATTGGGAATGTAAAATATGGAAATAAAGTATGTGTGATGTGGTTAATAACTTAGTATGTGATATGTAAGGTTAACTTGATAACCACATATATGTTTGATGTTGGTTTAGAATTATCTTATAGAATGGTTATATGTGCTTAATTTAGATTAGCTAAGTTAGAATTTAAATTGATTATATGAAAGTCTAATGTATGTATGATTTTTGTATGAGAATGTGAATATATGTGTTTGTAGTTTAAATGATAAAAAGTTAGAGTTAAAATATTACCTAAAACATTGATTATACTGTCTTTAATTTTGGGAAGATTTTTACCTCAATTTGTGATGTAATTTGAAACTAGTTAATCAATAGTATTTTCTCTAAATTTTTGACCATTTGATACCTTAATAAGTCCCCTAAAAACCCTATAAAATTCAGACAAAAACCAATTCGTTTAGATGGTGAAATAAGCTAAGTTTTCAAACGTAAATTTTGATTTGGTTTTTGTATAGTTGCTGCCCCAATAGTAACTTTTTTGTATTTAACTTCTATAATTTTTCTAAATTGATTTTTAAGATCTATTTCAGTATATTATTGAAGAATATAAGGTTAAATTGAAGAAAAAGTGCATAAATTGACTAAAATAATTCAAAAACTTCAATTTTATTCATACCTTTAGGAATTAATAATGGTTATAAAAATGGGTGTTACAGATCACCTTCCCAATGTAGTTTCCAGTCGTAGCATGATGAACGCACACCACCTAGCTCCTGCGTTTCTAAATATCCAGGACCAAAAATCATTAATTTGGGGCAGCATGATACTTGCACTCTTCTCAAAGATGGGAATTTGAAAGTATGACTATCCGAGCAGAAGCTTTACAGGCTGTGTAAATTAACAAGTTTCAGTTTTTCCAATTTATTGAAAACAATCTCATTCGTTGTAGTTTCCTGTTCACCTCCTTCTATTTCCTTCAACATATCACAATCTTTTGCAATCAATGTCTCAAGTTGCACCATACTTCTGGCCACTGACAATGGCAGCAGCCTCACTAATTTGTTGCATCCTGATACTTTCAGAGTTTTCAAAATTTGGAAAGAAGCAGAAGATGGTGTTATATCAATTAAATTTCTACGAGACCTGAGTTTCAATTTGTCAAGATATTCAAAAAATGGGCTTCGCAGTTAAGAAGTTTTCTTCCAAATGGGGTCTTTAATTCATCAAGACCATATAGCTCCAGAGTTCTCATCTGTGAGAGTATCATGACATCTTCCTGGTCACCATTGTGTTCTTCAAACATGAATAGCTCTTTGAAAGAAGAACTACTGACAACAAGCTTTTCCAGACTGGATAATCTTTGAAGAATGCCAAAAGGATGAAAAAATGATTTTTGGGATAAGGAGCAAAGCTTTAAAACTTTTAGTTTGGAAAAGAACTCTCGAGGGTGTTCACATTCCAGTATCATGCTGGTGGATCTGTTGTCTAATGACAACTCCTCCAAATTGGAGAGCACCTAAAATAAGAACGATTAGTTAGATCCAAAGGCAAAGCCAGAGAGATAATAGCAAATGTAATTTGCATAAATGAGAATGGAATTAACAGATAACGTGAACTAACCATAATAAGCATTTCATTGTTTAATCTTTGCTCCCTTCCATTTTCTGTCTGTGGTCTTTGTTCTGTTGAAAAAGATCCTTCACATTTGGACAGTCATATATGGTAATCTTTTTCAACTTTGAACACTCCAATTTACCACTTGAAAGTTTAGGCAAACATTCAAGGACTATGGAATCTAAAGAAGGAAGAAGTGTGATCTCAGATTGTACTTGTTCATCAGGTTCCTCATTTTTTATTATTGCTTCCATCATATGACAATTTTTGAGTTGTACGGTTTCCTCAAAAGTTTGTTCAGTCTGGAGAAACTTGTTGTTTCAGGAGATGATCATTTAAAAGAGTTATTCACTGATGATCAGAAGGAAAATTCTGGGACGATCGTACCGCTCAAACATCTTGAGATATCCAATTTTTATAATTTAAAGCAGATATGGAGGCAAGATGTCGTATCCAAATCAGTTGTTCAATTCCTTGAGACTCTAAAAATAATCAACTGTTATAATTTGAAAAATATAGTGAAATCAACGTCATCTTTCAGAAATCTACAAACTCTTGTGCTAAGTCGGTGTGGCAAGTTGAAAAGCTTGGTGATTGTGTCAACAGCCAAAACTATGGGGCAACTCAAGATAATGAGCCTAGAATTCTGCACTATGATGACCAAAGTAGTGGAAAACGATGGACATCATACAGAAGAAGAAATGTTTTCAGCAAATTGAACATTTACGTAGTCTTAATAGCTTTTGCTTAGCGAATCATGCCTTAAGTTTCCCTGTCTTAGAAGAAGTAGTTGTTTATAATTGCCATGAGATGAAGATTTTCTTTGGCGGAATCTTAAAGACACCACAATTACGTTCAGTAAGGGTAAGAGAGAGAGTATATTCAGATAAACAATTCTGGGAGGGAAACCTTGATGCAACCGTCGAATATCTCTCGAAGAAAGAGGTGGGAATCATTCGAAATATATACATATAATAATTTTCTTAATCCATATCCATCTCATATTAATTATATGACGTTCTTATTTATCTAGTTAATAATTACTTTTCTTTTTTTTTGATAATTAGTTAATAATTACTTTCTCACGTGTAAAACTTAATTTAGGATGAAAGGTTTGACGAGCATTTCCAATAGAGGAAGTTTTCGACTTAGAAGGGATCTCTGCAAATGAAGGTCATGTGGGGCTGCTACCCCGACTAAGTGAATTGAGGTTGATTGAGCTACCCATGTTGGGACATTAATTTGTGGAACAAGGATCCTGAGGAAATTCTTAACTTCAAGAACCTTAGGTCCCTCCATCTTCAAAACTGTAGCAGATTGAAGTATGCATTTACTATGACCACTGCCTTGTGCCTTCCTCAACTCCGAGACGTACAGCTAAGAAACTGTTTGATGTTGGAAGGAATAATAAAAATTGAGGAAGAATGTGAAGGCCAACAATCCACTCAGATTATATTTCCTTCATTAAAATCCATAGTCCTTGAATGTTTGCCAAAGTTTTCGATCGAGTTTCTACTCTGGAAGTAGTAATCTTGAGTGTCCAACATTGAAAGAGATCAGCATTCATGATTGTCCAAATCTACAGATATTTTTTTCAACTGATCACAAGGACCAGACACTTACGGAAGGGACCAAAGCTTGGACAAAGATTTGTCTGTAATCTGTATATAATGGAATCAGGGCCAAGGCAAGATGGGAACTTGAGCTAGAAGAATAACAACAAATAGCAAGAAGTGATGGAATTTAATTCTACTATTCTATATGCAACGATTTATTTACAAAGGAAGATGCGAAGAATGAAGAATATTTTATTGGCCTTTTATTTTAATTTTTTAGAATGTAATGTTTTAGGAATTCATTTGTTTAGATGATGAATAAATGTTATATGTTTGGATATTTATTTCTTAATAAAATTTTATGTTTGTTCATCTTCTCTTTGTATTATTTATTATATATCCTAAATGATAAGTTTATAATTAACAAAATTAGATTTTATTGTGAACGTAAATTTAATTAATATATTATCAATTTTAGCTATATTCATTTTTTATTTATTAAAAAATATATATTTTTTTGCTACTAATGAAATAATTGTGGCCAATTAATTTACCTTTTTAATTAGCTTTTTAAATTCAGTATTCACATTTAAAAGGAAAAACAACCGGCTGCCACAAGTGTTTTTTTAGTCACAGATTTGTTATTGACATGATAATATACATGCAGCCACAAATATAAATGCAATGTGTCTAATACAATCAATTAATTGCTACAAGTTTATTGATTTTATGGCAAAAGTTATGATTTTTTTAGTCATAAGAAATATAATTTTGTGGTAAAAAATATTCACTCTTAACCATAAAATTGTTAAATTAGGTGGCTAACTTTTAGTTACGCCACTTCTAGTAATAAAAATTTATATTGTGGGTAAAGTTTTTAGCCACAAGTTTTTAAACTTTTAATTATGACTTGTATCGTGACTAAATAAATGTCTTTCTGATATTTTAGTCGCTATTTTCAGATAAATTTGGGTTTTCAACTCTTCCCATAACTCATCATTACTTAAAACCCCAAGTTTGAAATTTTTCTGTGTACCTGTTGAAGCATGCTACATTTGATGAGAAAAATATATTTTGAAACTACAAAATAAATTGATGCCATTTAAAATTTTTTTAAAAATGAATTATTAGCAAATTAGTAAATAGAATTTTGTATATGTCTAATTCATTTTAGGGAAAAGGTATATATCAGCTCTCTTAACTTTTTGAAAAATCTCAATTAAATTTTTTTTTTGTAATTAAACTCTTAAACCGAGGAAAAAATACATAGTACATAAACAAACCTAAAATTCTAATAATGTTAAGTTAAGAAATAATAAAGTAAATAAATTCTTCACGTTTTTCAAAAAAATCTCAATTAATTCTTTAAACTTCTCTTAAATTGAGAAAAAAAAAAGAATAAATTTCAATAAATGTTAATGTCCCAAATTAAGACATCCCAATAAGGGTATTTGTGTAATTTATAAATAAAAATGTTTTTTATTCCAAAATAATGATCCATTAACATGTATTGAAAAACTCAACAATTTTAAATTGAAGATAAAAATACCCCTATTATGATGTCTCAAACTAGAACGTTAATCATTATCCAATAAATTTACATACCAATAATATTCAATTAAGTTATTTACTCACTGATACGATGAGATTCACATTAAACTTTTAAAAAGATTAGACTAACATTATGTTTTCTTTTAAGTTTATTTCATTGCTTATTTTTCTTTTAATCTTTACACAAATTATTACCAATTCAGAATATTAGTTAGCATAGCGTAATTTGACATTATCATCACATATATTTTATTTTTCTTTTTTTATTATCCTTAAAAATTAATCAAAATCAGTAAAAAGGGATATAAATTACTAAAAAAAGAAAATTATTACTTTAATTTATAAGAATTAATGTGGATATCATCATATGAATTAATCAACAAATATATATATTGTTTGTCGTATGAGTTTTATTTATTCATTTTTCTTTTTTTAAGAGTTAAATTTGATTTTTTTTTTTGAAAAAGTGAATGACTTGTGTGTAATTTTACTCTTATATTACTTTTTAAATTTAACACCATTAGAGAACTGGGTTTATTTATACTCTTTTTTCAGTTAAGAGTTTAATAATTGCATTTAAGTCAAGTTTAGGAAAGATTTTTTTTTAAAAAAAAAAGTTAAAGGGTTGATTTGTATATTTTCCCTTAATTTTAATAGTAGTAGCGTAAAAATAGATTTTTATGTATTTAAATAAAATGTTATGAAACGAAAATTTAAGATTTTAAGAGTAAAACTAGATTTGTACTTCTAAAAAAAAAAGATTTGTACTTCAAGAGCATTATTGCCCCGGGAGGTAAATACTAGGACTCTTTTGCCCTTTTTGTGTGTGAATGAAATTAATCGGCCGCATAGAAAAGAAAAACTAGAAGCTGAAAATATAAAAAATGGTAAAAGGAATACAAAGAACAGTACCCATCTCAAAGCGTAGCACATTTTCACTCCTGGATGACAGTAATAATTTGCAGCCCTTGTAATCATCCGTAGAAGGAATGCCAACGTCCCATCCCACAGTTTGAGTTGTCTCCAAATGTCATCCAAAATGATAAGTGTCTTCTGCGTCTTCGATCAACCTCTCTAGCTCAGTTGATGTGCATCCCCTCGTGGATGAGATCAAGCTCCAAGACTTGAGAAATCTCCTTTTGAATTCTCGGAATATCATGTGTTTGAGAGACTTGTACCATAATCAAATAATTTGTCAGCAAGTGATTGTCTGTGGACTTAATTCCTTTAGTAACATTTTAGTTGTGTTTTAATTAGCTGGGAAATAAAGATGCAAGAGTAACAACGAGGAGCAAGGTAATGAAGGAAACAAACAACAATTAAGATGCAATTTTATTATACTTGGGACAGACACATAACATAAGCATAACAGATCGAGAACAACAATAATAACAACAGGTTTGAGAGTAAAGTGAGTGGAAGATTAATTAGATTAAAGAAAACAGAGCAGAGGTGGAAATTTGGACTTGGAAAAGGGAGAGACGAGTAAAAGATATGGAAAAATTAGGAAAAGGAACTGGAAATCAGAAGCAAGACTATCAAATTCAAAGAGTGAACACTGACAGAGAGAGGAAAGCAAAGTGTGTTCTGTTTGTGTAGCAGCTGAAGAAACAAAAGTGTGAAGAGCAAGCACACTGTATGCCCGAGCAAATTCACACAAGAAAAATGTATTCACATGGTAATTAAGTGAGAGTCGGTCGCTGTTTCTTTCCTTAATTTGAATATAATTGTATTTGTACAGAATGCAAAGTAATATTTTCTTGTGATAAATCCAATATAATTAAGCTGAGTCATCAACCACCAATGAAATGCTAGCTAAATACTCAAACTGAAAATTCTTTCACGTTTTGTTTGATTATTTTGTTTTTAGTATATTTTTTTCTTTAATTTGAACTGTGTTGTCTCGGAAGCTTCTGATTGTTGGACAGAAAGCAAGCTTAA
>CANYLF010158306.1:0-12225 GCA_948193215.1 Bocquillonia castaneifolia
AATTTTTAATAGTTATAGAATTTGAAAGGTTTTGTATTTATTATTTGTTAATAATATTGTAAATATTTAATTAGTTTTGTCTTTTGGTATTCATAACCTTTTAAAATTTATTATTATCCTTTAAATATTATGACCTTTCATATTTCTTACGTTTTTTTTATTGTTTTTTGTCTTTTGATATTCCAAGGCATTAATGAACCTGTTGATAATTTCATTCCTACAAATTGATAGTTTGTGAATGTTTGTTATTTTGGTTTGCTTCATTATTTTCCCTTTGCAAGTTTTCTTCTCCATTTAAAAGACTTTGAAATATTTGTTTAGATATGAAACATAAATTTTAGCCATCATCATCTTCATTAAGAATTGGAAATCTCAATCACATGGAAGATGGTGAATTCTCATAAGGTGAATCTCTCGAATTTTTTTTTCAATATATTTAGTTACTATACCTAATATAAAAATGTGTTTTTCATTCTATTTTTTTTCGTTTTTGTGTTTAAATTATAAAAGAGCTTCTCAAATTCTAGCTTATGAAAAGGCTAGACTCCAATGGAGAATGGCACTAGATTTGAAGAGGGGAAAGTTTCATAATTCGACTAAAAGACTACGTAAGTTGAATATTATATAATTTTATATCAAACAATTATATTATTATTTTTTGATGTTTTAAATTTACATAATTGTTTATGTTTTTTTCCCCTAGATGATGAATGACTTTCGAGAATTTTAACCTCTAAACAAGCAAGATTGAGATGACTGATTGCATTAAATTTGAAAAGGCAAAAACGTCATGGTGTTAATTTGAGAAATGAAATGAAAGGTAATTTAGTTTTTTTGTTATAAGATTATTTTTATTTTTTTTGAAAAATAGTGTCTTCCTAAATTTTTTTCTTATTTAATTGAGCATATAATTTTAATTTCTCCATAATTAATGAAAATACATTATATACATTTTTTTCTTTATAGGTCATGAGTATAAGGGTTGGACATTTGAAAAGCCATGCTGTGTATGTGATTTTTGTGGAGCAATCATTTGGTATGAAGAAAGGAACCAAAAGACTAAAGAAACCTCAAATCCAAAATTTTCTTTGTGTTGCATGAATGGGAAAGTCCAACTACCATTGCTAAAATATGGTCCTGAATTTCTTAAGAATCTCATGGACTACCACGGTGGGAAAGTATTAATGATGTTTCGAGAAGGTATTAGAGGTTACAATTCTATGTTAAGCTTTACTTCTATGGGAGGACATGTTGATAGTGCCATCAACACTAGACGTGGTCGATATTGCTTTCTACTTCATAGGCAAAACTATCATCTTATTGGGTCATTATTGCCACAACCTGATTACAAGCCTAAATTTTCGCAGCTCTATATTTATGACACGGATAATGAAATTCACAGTAGGGTTGAAGCTATAAGCTCTAATAAGAAATTGAGTAGTCTTTATGTGAAAATAATTGAAGGATTACTTATGATGTTAAATGATAATAATGTCGTAGTCCAATGTTTTCGTTTTGCAAGAGATATGCTACAGACTTCTAATTTGGTAGATTTGAAGCTGAAATTGATTTGTAAAAGACAACGTGATGGGCATCAATATAATTTGCCTTCTGCGTCTGAAGTTGTTGCATTAATAGTAGGAAATTTTGATCCTGACAATTAACATCGTGATATTGTTATTCAACATAATAATAGAGTTTTACAAACGATTAGTGAATTGCATCCAAGTTTTGTTGAACTAATTAAAACACTTGATGAAGCATCCTCATACTGCGAGTTTCAAGACCAAAAAAAGAAGTTAAGAACCTCATTGAGCTCAAGTTTTAGTAACTGCTTATATTAAATGCTCATAATTAATTCTAATTAAATGCCCATAATGAAAATTATATTTAGTAAAAACATTAAATTTAAGCCTAAATCCAATAAAAAAAACACTAAATGTAAACCTAAATTTTATTTAAAATTTAAGGTTTTACATAACGCTTTTAGCTTAATAATATAAAAAATGAAAAAATTAGTTTTCTTAACCTTTTATATAATCAAGTTCGAATTATCAAAAAATAATAATCAGGTTTCAATTATTATTATTATTCTTTATCAAAAAAGGAAGCAATTTACTTATTCGTCAATAAAATATGCCTATAAGAAAATATTCAAAAATCATACATATAAAAAAATTATAATCTGCGCATCGCGCTTGCATAATGCTAGTTGGGTAATAATTTTTAGTGTCTACTATGCAAAATTAATAAAAAAAAAGAGGTCCAATAAAAAAAGAAAGTGTGGGAATATTTTCATTTTGTTTTTTTAAGAATTTCTGGTATTTAATAATTGGATTTTTAAAAAACTATTAATATTTATAAAAAAATAAAGAAATAGAATATTTTTTTACTCATTATTAAACATAAACCCATACAACGCACGGGCTAAACAGCTAGTTAAAATTATATTATTAAAGAAATAAAATGAAAAGAGTAGCAAGGTAAAAAAAAAATGATATTAGTAATATTTAATACGGCTTTCCGTTAAAAAAAGGAAAACAATAATATTTTATACGGCTGAAAATTAAGTATAGAAAAATCAAGTGTAAATAGATTGGAAATACTAGATATTGAATTTAGTTATTCTTTTATCATAAACTAGTCCCATACCCGCGCAAAGCGCGGAATTATTTTATATAATTTTAATTTTAAAGGAGTTATTGTATATTTGTAATATTTTATTTTATTGAAAGATTAATTTTCAATTTTTTACTGTGAAATAGATTTTTTTAAAATATAATATAATTAAATATAAAAATTTTATAGAATTAAAATAGTTGAGAACATAAAATTGTAAAATAGATACTACATAAGAAATTAATTATACATTCAACTAAAAATTTGATAAAATTGATCCCGTACTCGCGTAAGATATCTCAAAACTATTAATTACCACTTAAAAAGTTTAAGATATATAAAATATTGGTTACCATTTTAAAAAGTTTATTATAAATGACTAATGAGTATAGTTTTTTTTTTAAAAAAATATAGATTTGAAATATACATCTTAATTTGTCTTAGTTAAAATTTTAATTAAATTACATTTTATATTCTCTTAAAAAATATCTTAAATAAATTGAAAATTCTTTATATTTTATCTCACATTTAAGATAAATAATAATAATAATAGTTAAATAAAATAGAATTCATTACTTTTTAAATTAAAATGGTGTATACTAACCTCCCTATAAAAAAAGTATACTAATCTTTTTTTTCAGAAAATAAAATAAAAAATTGAACAATAGAAACTCAACATGTCCAATAAAAAATTGAAGAATTACATTCAGCATGTCCAATAACTCCATAAATAAAGCAAAAGGACGGCAATCTTTCATACTTAAATTGAGCCCACAACCAATCACTCCCTGGTTTTTTAATTTTCTTCTCACGCTTAAGTGGCTTGGTAGTATCAATGGTCACTCGAATAGGAATATAATTCCTCCATACACAAGTTTTGAAAGTATGATCACAAGAGATAAAGGGACCAACAAAGGATTATCATCCGGACTTAGGCGTTTCATGACAAGCAAATGGTTATCCAAACACTAAAGCCCTCCCTCCAAAACCCTTGTAGATCTAACTGATGGTGGAGTTGAAAAAGGAAACGCTGATCATCCATTCCTTTTACTGGACACCAAAAAGCAGCTAACATCTGCTTATAACACGAGATAATCCCTCGAACTATGAGTTTATAACACAATCCTCGCTCCATCGATCACTCTCTTCTAAAAAATTCAGCTTAATATATTTAATATGAATTTTTGCATATGGATAACGAAGAATGCAATCTAATTTATAAAAACTAATAAAAAATTTGTTGACTGTGAACAAAAAAAAAAAAAAAAGAAATATCTCTTAGAATCCTGAAGGATTTTACATACACCAGTTTTATATTTGCCGATGCACGAAGTCTTCAAGTTCAAGCACATTGCTCAAACTATGCAAACATAAGAAGTCTTAAATAAGTGTATTTGAATCAAATAACATTAGTGGCTTAACTTAAAATGAACTAATTTAGATTGAAGAATTTATCCACCAACTAATATTTTCTTGTCTTTCAACTGCCTAACTTCAACCTCCCATGTATCCAGTAGTATGCCTAATTTACTTTGTATATCATGGTCTGCAACTCCATATGCATATCATAGTCCTCTTTTGTCTTTTATGCATGCATCACATTGTTGAATATCGTTCTCATCTTCAGTTCAGGCAATTGCATTGTGATGAGGCACAACCGTATCACCATATCCACCAATAGAACTTGATATTAAGTTTTATAGCTTTTTTTTTTTTAAAAAAAAAAAGGCCTTCAACAGTCAGTAGAGGAGAAAATCATCTTCATTCCTTCTAAATCTCTCAAAAACTTCATGAAAGCTTCACCATGTATTCTCATTACATATTCTCACCCTTTGCTACAATTGTGGTAATCTTACAAAAATTATGAATGAAAAATGAACATCCCGTCCCTATTAACTCCTGCATGTTATCTTTAACTTCCATAATATCAATATTCTTACACTACTAAAATTCGCCGGATTACCGACTAAATAATTGGTCGGTAATCAAATTTTTTTTGGTCGGTAATAGGTTTACCGACCAATTTTTTTGATCGTAATTTTTGTGGACGGTAATTTTTTTGCCGACCAAAAAGTCAATTGGTCGGTAATTTACCGACCAATTACCAACTACAATTTTCAGACCGTTTTGTGACCAAATAGAGACCACAATGTTTTTGTCAGTAATTGGTCTCTAATTGGTCAGTAATTTACCAACCAAATTACGACTAATTACCAACCAATACCAATCGATTTATTTGGTCGGTATTTAGTCTCTAATTGGTCGGTAAATTACCGAATAATTAGAGACCAATTATGTCACGACCAAGTTTCAATATTAGGGAATAAACCTTAATCATATCATATCATTTGCATCATAATTGTGTATAATGCATTGCATAATATTGATTTGTAGAATAATTTTTGGAGGGCATCAAGGTTTATGGATGTTTGGATTAGTAAGGACCTAGTTGTAAGAAAAGTTAGAGGATCTATTTGTAAAAGAAGTATGACAGTTGGACTAGATGGTTAGTAGGAATAAGTTTGAGGGGTGGTGTAGGCAAATTGTTCTAGAAGAGGACAAGTGTCGAAGGGAGGGTGAGAGGTGACAAGTGGCTTGAGATGGGAGTGGATGAGTGGCAATGAAATAGTATCTTATGAGAAAGATATTAGAAATCACACATGAATTGTCATAAGTGTTACTGAGAAAGGATCAAGACATTGTACAAGCAATGAATCTTGTTAAAGTCTCGAAATTGCTTTTATAAGAAATGAGAGATAATGGGTTGGATACTTTATTATGTAAAGTTTTTAAACTTTGTAGTGTAGAATAAATAAATATATTATGCATAGAAGATATATATGCAGCTTGTAGTAGATCATGACATAGAATTGAGAAAATTATTAATGCTCATCATTACCAAGTTGAGTTATTCTATTACATGATTGACATGCAACTGTAAGAGTTAAATACTTGTTTTATTGAAGTGAATACAAATTTACTTCTATCAATGGAATGTTTAGAATTGAGACACTCATTTTTTACATTTGATAAAAATAAACTAATGTATTGTATCTTGCTGAATTCTATCATTTAGAATTTCCTCTAATGACTCTAATTGAGCTTGAATGCCAGTTTAACAACTTTATTATTGATATATGCTTGGATGAAGGTTTTTCTAAAGTAGTAGGAATCACAAGTTTTACTCAAAAGATGGTTGAAATAAGAAAAGATAGTATTTTTTTATTGACTTAGTTATTAATAAAACTGTTTTTTACTTTACCTATTGCTACTGCCTAGTGAATCTTTTTCCACCATGAATATCATTAAGAGCTCATTGCACAATCGAATGAGAGACAAATTTCTAAATGATTGTTCTGTAACTTATATTGAAATTATATATTTGCATAGATTTTCAATGAAGCAATTATACAAGGGTTCTAGAAAATGAAAAAAGAATAGGTTTTTATGATGCATTGTATTGATCAATGTGCTTATAAAAATATTACTATTGATTGTCAATTTATAATTTTTATGTATTTTTTAAATATTAACTTTTAAAAATTTATTTGTGAATGTAATATAAAATTTCAATTTGGTCCCCCTAAATAAAATTTTCACATCCATAACTGCCTTTTAAGCTTTTAAACAATGCCAGACAACAACAATTACAACATGGCTTTAACCCATGCATGTCTACCTCTTAAGCTTTATACCTACACATTCTATGCTCAAAGATCTCAAGCATAAGTCCAGCTTGCTACAACAAAAGATAAGGAGGAATACTTTACATTAATGCAACAACTTCTGCAAAATACGTCCGACCTATTCCAAACAACTTCTTAAGCCACTTGTTAAGAACTCGAACTCATAATCGACTTAAGGGATGATAATGAAGATGGCTACTTTGATATTCTGCCTCATATTCCATTCTTGTAGAATACTATCACATTGTAGAGAAAAGAAAGAAAGAGAAGACTTTATAATACAAATATTCTTAAGTTGTAATAAAAAAGAGAAAAGACTTGATAACGTATATGTTGGTTTCACATGTAAAAAATTTCTACAAGTCAATAATAGTTGACACTTGACCCACAACCAACTGTTCAACCAACAATTAATAATAGAGGTTACTATAATAAGTGAAATCTAACATTCATTTGGATTTCATTTTCTTTCCTCAATTTCTCTATTAATAGAAGTCAACATTTAAGGAAGTGGCAAAAATTTTGAGTAGGACTTTCAAAGAAAACTCTATAGAATGAGAGAATACATAGGAAAACTTTAGTGCTTCTAAAACATTTGTTGTAACCTTCATCTTGTATTCTTTTAAAGAAAAACATAAAACTCTGTATCTCTAAAGATTGTAAGTATGTAATCAATTTGCAAAATTAATATCCAGTAAGTTTTCTTCGAACCATCTTTTCTTTTGGACGGTTTTGTCGCCTTTGCATGTAAACAATTATGTATAAAAGTTGTAGCAGACTACGACTGGATATTACATATATAATTACTATTTAATTTTACTCTATTTTCTTGCATTGTATTTTTGTTTTTAGTTTTATTTTTCATTTTCATATTTTGTTATTAAAGTTTGGATAATTTAATAGATCTAATAGTATCTTGTTCATAGAAATATTTTCACTTTATATCAATCCACTGTAATTTGTGTTCATCATTTAAATCCTTGACCCTCTTGGTGTCTGTATATGTTCCTAATAAGTCTAAAAAGTTTATGAATATATTGAGTTAAATACTTACTATCTCAAGTTTGGTATCAAATTTTAACAAAACTTAAAAATAATATAAAGTTTTTTTTTGTGATTTAGAAATGGTTTTGAATTAACTAAAAAAATTAAGTCCAACGATCAAAGCCGTAACATATGTAAATCTCATTAAAATGGTGAAAATCAATATTGACATTTTGAGAAAACTTTTTAAGTTGTTTGAATTGAAAACAAAAATTAGAGTTCACAAATTCATAGCACCCTAGTATTTACAATCTGAATCACAAAAAGATATATGATGTAACGGTATTATGATATAACGTTGCTATGGAAGTTTTATTTTAAGTTTACAGAAAGTTATAATTATTAATTATTATGTAATTTCACTCTAAATATTTCATATTATAATTTTTTTAAAACAATATTTATACTATTTTTAGAATTTTAGTAGTTTGACATAATATTTACAATGATAAAATACAACATCTGCTTAGGAATACTCTATAATGAAACAACCTCAACATAGTAATAAAAAATCCGGTCCCAACTTACACTAACTAGTTATAAATAAACTTCTATAAAGTTATAAACTCTATATAGTAATAAAATTTTAAGGGTCTCAACAACATGACTAAATAGAGGTTTTAGTGTATTTAATAGTATTTTTTTTTAATTTATAATAAAAATAATGGGATCTCTTCATAAATAACCATAAAAAGATGAAAAATAACTTTTTTTACGATGAAGGAAAAGTTAATGCAAATTTAACCTTTTTGGCCTAAACGCATAACAAAAATACTGCTATATTAACGTCGTAAGCCGAGAAGTTAACCATGTGATTCTGTTTCCTTTTCTTTTGAAGTTGAACTTTTCCTCATCAACAACAAACTCATCCTTTACCAAACAACCAAAAGTTATAATAAATCAAACAAAATCAATAATATATAATAAACAAAATCTATATCTGGAACATTTATCTATCAACAACAACTATTACATGTAATAATTTTTGTTCTTTTCTCCCTTCAAAAAAAAAATAATTTTTGTTATTTTCTTTAACAAATTTTGATCCAAAGAGATTTAAACAAATAAAATCTTATAAATCTATCTAAAAAAAATCATAAAAGCTTGATTTTTTTAATCAATTTGAGTTACGGATTTGTGATTTTTTGTTCAAGAACTATTTGGATATTGTTTGTCTACACTTTTTCTTATTTGTTTTCTTAAATCCTATGTATTTATGCAATTTTACAATATCATATGTACTTCTTGTTTTATTATCATACATATTTCAATTATCTTTTCACTATCATTATAATTTTTTCATAATTTTGCATACTTCTATAATTTTATAATATTTTCTACAATTCATATATGGTTTTTTCATAGTTTTTATTTAATATTTCTACAAATTTAGATAAATGTGCAGTTTTAGTTAATTTATGGTTGATTTTATGTTAATTTGTTTAAAAAAAATCATAAAGATACATTTTCTATTGTTCTAATTAATTTGTTTGTTAAATCATAAAGATACATTTTTTTTATTGTTCTAATTAATTTGTTTGTTATCTTTTAGTTTTGACATGTTTGTTATTGTATCTCTCTAGATTTTTAAATATAAAATTTACAATTAATTGGTATTTTTTTCAATTAAAACATAAAATTTCAATTTTTTTCATCACTGCTCTAATTTTTTAAATTCTTAATGTGTCTACAATTTTATTTTTTTTTTGCAATTTAGATGTGATTTTTTGTAGTTTTGATTTTCTTTTTCTATAATCATAGATATATTTGATGTTTTAATTTATTTATGGTTGATTTTATGTTGATTTTATTATAATTAATATACTTTAAATATCTTATATTGATTTTTTGTAATTTCACATTAGGTTTCTACATCTATATTTTAATTTTAATGCAATTTTAATTTTTCATCATTCTTTGGACAATATCAAAGCAACTGAACATCAAACACAACGAAGTATAATATTGAATAATTTTCTATTAATTATGGTTAAATTTTTCAAATAATCACAACTAACTTTCATAAAACTTTGAGACAAAGATTCACATTTAGATATTTGAACAAAATGCATCAAAAAAAAATTATTTTTTTACGAATTTAGTGTGAAGTTCTTGAATATGTTTTGCAGAATTAAAAAAAAAACCAACTTTTAAGTTAGATTGAATAATGTAGTGGAGTTGAGTTCTAGTTGATTTTTAGTTGAGTTCTAGTTGATTTTTAGTTGATTTTATATGTAATTGATATGAAATTTAAATATATGATACAAGTATGGACTTCTTACTAGTATTCATTCAATATAATGGCTAGTAAAGTAACAAAATGCATTTCAATTTTGAATTGAAGGCACACAAATTTCAAAAAGAATCAACTTATTCAATATTTTTGGAGATGATATCAAAGTTATTTATATCAACAACACAATATAAAAATGAAACCAAATGCCAAGTATAATAACAAAGTACTAGTGTTGATAGTGAGACGCTACCCAAATAGACCAAGATGTTGAATCGTTAGTTTATGTTAAGTTGATTTGTGGTTGATGTATAGTTGATTTTGATTATATAAATATGTCAAAAAAGATTACAAACCACTTATTATATAAGATGATATAAAGCATAAGGTAGAATAAAAACTAGAACATAGAGTAGGATAGGAAACCAAGATTAATAAAAGGTGTAGCAAGTACAAAACATTTACTCACAAAAGAGAGAAATGTATAAATAAACCTAAAATGAACTGAAGATAAACTTTGTTTTATTTAGAAAGAATGCTGGAAATTCCAAAATCTTTAAGTTCAATAAATATAAAACCTATACCCCTAAAGATAGGAAGCCAAATCTTAAATTTTTAAAGGATAAACCCAAAATATAATATCATAAACATAAAAAATCGTAAAATATGAAAAAGAATTAAAACCTAAAAAGAAAATCCTATCAACATTATCCTCATTTAAAACAACAACTTTAATCTCATCTCCAACCTTCACATCTTCAACAATAGTATTACCACCACTTTCACCATCAACATGACTCACCTCACCATCATTAACACTTTTGTCAATAATATCAACACCTTTTTCAATATTTTATTCACCACCAGCAACAACATTAGAACCAACATTAACTACATCACCATCTCCATCACATTTCTTACAAGATGCAACATTACTCAAAGTATCCACAACTTCTTCTTAAACACATTTTTCTTGAAAATCACCATTATAATCATCACTTTCATCATCACTGATCCAATTATAAAACAAATAGTTATTAAAAAGAAGTTGAAATAAAACTATACAACATCAATGTTAACTAGAAATCAACTATAAATAAATCAAAACCGACAACAGAAGTGCCTTCACCACACAAAACACAATCTCTTGACAACACATTCTAGAGTTTCATAAACCTCAGCAAATCCTTTGTTCATCTTGTTATGAAAATATAAAACCAGATCAACTAAATAATAAAATAATTTTTTTTTAAAAAAAGATAAATTTGAAAAGTTGAACTTTCAAGGTTTAAACCTAAAACTGAAGGTATGTGGTATAAATTGTTAAATTTTATGATTTAATTAGCTTTATTTTTAGTTGATTTTAATACTGTTTCTTAAAATGTTAATAGAGCCGAACAAAATAAAAAAAAAAGGATGATAATATTCTTAGGTTTACTTTATGTATATTTGTAGTTTATTTCATATCAAAGTACATACATATATGTTACCTAATAGTAGTATCATTATTTAGAAATATCTCAAAATATCAAATCGAAGAAAAACTAAAACATAAATACTAAAATTCTAAATTCTAGAAACTAAAATTCTAAACCCTAAACTATAATTGTAAATAAATAACTAAAATTAAATATAAATTATAATTTATAAAAAATACTGTATAGGAAATTATCAACCAAATGAATCTTAAACATATCATTAAAACCCATAAAAATAAAAAAGATATCTTTTATACAGATGCGGAAACGATTGTTTAAAAATAACCTTTTAATTAAAAACTAATTGCAAAATTACTAGAATGTAAACAGTGACACACGACGTTAGGACTCGCACAAAGTACGCTATTTTTCTCTCTAAAAGTTTCTTCTTCTTCCTTTTAACTTATTCTTCTCCAAAGTAAAAAAATGAAATCCAACTAAAACTCAATCAAAACCTACATCAAATTAGCTAAAAAACAGAACATATAAATAAATCCAACTATAAGTATTTTTTTCAGCAAGAACATCATTTAAATTAAACAAATTTAGATTCCAAATCAACAAAAAAAACAAGAAAAATTTAAGGTAACTAATCAGTTTATATTGCAGAATTATGATTTTTTTTATGCGATTACAATAATAAAACTTTGATTTTCATCAAAAACAGTGCATTCAATTTTTTTGAATCTACATAAAAAAACAAAGATATCAGTTGATTAAGAACTCTTCATATTCATTTAGAATTTTTGATTTTTAAGTTAATTATGGTTGAATTTTTTTAAAAATATCACAACTCATTTTCATAAAAAAACATTGATGTAAAGATTTACATTTAGAAATTTGAATAAAATGCAACGGGAAAAAGTAAATTAATTTTTTATGAATTTTTTAATCTAACGTATATGAATATGTTTTGCGGGATTAAAAAAACTCACTTTCAAGTTAAATTGAATAATGCAGTGGAAGTTTATCTCTAGTTGATTTTTAGTTGATTTGTACGTAACTGGTATCAAAGTCAAACTTCATACCATTATTTATTCAATATAATGACTAGTGGAAGAGTAAAATGCATTTCAAATTTGAAGTAAAGGCGTACTAATTTCGAAAAGAATCAATTTTTTCAATATTTTTGGAGACTATATCAAAATAACCAGACATCAACTAC
>CANYLF010158453.1:0-17262 GCA_948193215.1 Bocquillonia castaneifolia
TATTGACTAACAGCCAAAAAAAATGGAGGGCGTAAATAGTTGGATGGAAGCAAAACTGAGGGGATTTTTAATTGAGTAAAAAAAAAATCAGAAGACAAATCATTGAATGATACAAACCTCGAAGAGAAAATATATTTATCCCACTAATATTTGATAGCTTCCAATGCACCTATAAAAGTACTATTAATTAGCCAAGGATTATATTTATACCTGTCTATTTTTATAAAGCTAAATTGGTATTTTAAGCATACATGGAATGGAAAAGAACTCAAATGATTATTGCTATGCCTTTCGAAAAAAAAAAAAAAAAAGAAGATAATATGCTACGCGTTCAGTAAAACTTGTCCTCTTCCTATTTTATTTCGTTGCACAAAATCAAACATGTCCTATTCCTCCCTAATATCCTTTTCTTTAAAATCCTAACTGCTCTCCTTTTATTATTTTATTAGTCGGTTTTTTTTAACCGGGATAAATCCTTATTTTGTCCTTAATTTTTTTTTTAGATAAAGTGGATAATTCTATCCATGGTCAATTGTTTTATTCTAATATTTTAAGAGATTTATTTCTTCCCTGTTCATTCTCTTTTTGTGAATTCTTTATTCTTGATCGATTTAGGTGTAAAATTAAATTTAATTTTAAAAGTAATTCTCCAAATTTAATCTTTGAACGTCAATCAAATATCGGTCATTGTTATACTATAATAAAATTATGGAGATTTTTATTTATTGTTATTCTATAACAGGATAGATTTATTAACAATTCAAAACTGAATTGATGATTTTGATTCCTCTAAATGGAGGAATAGGAACTGAACCTTTAAAGGACGTACCAGTTCCGGAACTAACAATTCGATTTCAATTTCAAATCATTTTATAAAATTAAAAATTACGGCTTAGAATTAAAACTTAACTAAAACAATTAGTTCTAATTCTTATTGTTTTAAAACCAAAATCAAATTTTAGAGAACGGTTGTGGTTTCAGTTCTTAAAACCATCAATTCAATTTCAATTCAGAATCAACACCAATATAAATCTGATTATGGTGATCTTAATTTGGAAAGGATGCTAAAAGTATATCAAACGTGTTAGATGATGATGGAATTATGCAAATGGAACAGAACCTCTTTATGATCATTAATAGTATAAACGATGGGTGTTTTTGTTAATGTTCGATTATGACCAAAATATTTTATTCTGTAAATCCCGTGTCACTTTAAATTTTTCCTAAAAAAAAAATTAAACATGTCCTGACAAAGGACTATAATGTATGTTCATTTAATTTTTTTTTTGACAAAACATATATGTTCATTTAGTTAAATATGAATGTCGGAACGAGAAAAGGCAAATGTAATGCTAATGGGCTAAACTAGTTCGAATATTAGGGAATTACTTTGAAAAATGACAATAATCAAACATTTTGGAATCTAGTAATTCGTTATGCAAAATTGATTTGCATTAAAGTAAATTATAGCACAGATAAAATTTTGCCTGGATTAGAAATGATTCTGTATATACATTCTATGCATTTTGAACAATATCTTCTTTCTTTTTTTTTTTTAGAAGTTGCATACATTCCCTGCCAAGCTGTAAGATATCCATCCAGGTAGAAGGAAGCACTATTTTCTTGGGATGCATTGCATATAAAGAAAATAGCATAAACAAACATGGTAATTTGATGATCGATATGTGGACTTGACAGGTTAAGTACCTGTCTTGTGTCTTAAGTACCTAGTAAAACAACCTACCAAGTTTTCAAACAAACCAGAAGCTTAGTGTTTCATAGGATATCTTCAAGACTAAGAGGTGCTCGTATCAAGACATAACATTGCTTGCATTTTAACACTTATTTCACCTGCAACCTGCTCAAAAATCTCCCACATGATTTTGCGGGGGAGCTTGTTCTCTTTAGCTTGTGTTCATTGATTTCTCCTGTAAATCATGACAACCCTTGCATATAGTCTGGCTTCTCATTACATGCAAATCGGTCAAACTCAGAATTTGTTTCTTAAATATGAATTTGGCCAGATAAAGATGAAGATTCATACTTCAAGTGGAAGTCCTATGAAGGGAATAGCCATCTTGAAAGATGTTACAGAGAGACTGTAATTCAGACGCCAGTAGATGATTGAGCTGGTAAGGGATGGAGTTATTACGTAGATAATGGTTCTGACTTTTAACTCTTAGGAAAGAAAGCTATAACAATGAAAAATGGAATGTGTAAGCAACAAAAATACTACTATAACTAAGATGTAGCTCAGAAAAAAAGAGCTTACAAAAAGGATTCGCTTCCCACATGATCTTTTCTATAAGCATAAGAATCAAAAAAAATGCACAAAAAATGCTTTTTCTAAATGAAGGGGAGACATTCCCCTGTTTAGCAAATTTTCTTTTCGGTAGTATATACATACCCTAAATGTCTAATATCGCAATGCCAACCTTACGGCTGAAGCCTGTCTGCTTGGTCATGGATATGATTCACCATCTGCTTCCTTAGGACTCTCTGTTCAAATTCATTTGTGTCGGTTGTTCAATAATTCCAGTGTCCTACGGATTAACGGGTATACAAGACAACACTCAGTTGAGGTGTGGTGATTCAATTTATATAGGACTGCCCCTTGATATCTGCACGTACAAAGCTGAAGTCACAACTATCCCTCCTCTCTGTCAGATGCACTCATCTGATAGACAAACCTCCAACAGATGAGATACTTTTTTTTTTTTAACAAATAGGTTCAAGACATACAGAAGGGAAATCCTAGCAACAAATATTTGACCAGGAGGAAAAAAATACAACAAAAACAAAGACAATGTCTGTAGCAGGAACGATAATAGCACACGGTACATGGGGAAACATCAATCGACATTATAGACTAGACTACACTAACATCAATTTTTAACATCTATGATATGATATCTTAAGAGTTTTTTTCTCTGAAAATTAAAATCGATGTTAGTGTAGTCCAGTCTATTGATGTTAGCAAATCAGCTTTGCAACATCCTAAAAGAACCAATTGTTTCTAGTCCTAATAATTTCACATGGCCCTGATGTCCTGAATAGGCCCTTCATGTTGTATTAGTTCTACATTTTTTTTTTTTGAAAAATAATGATTGAATATCATTACTGAGATATTAGTTCTACATTTAGGTCCTTTATAATTTTTTTAGCTAATGGTTTTTCTTTTTAAATCTTAATACTATATTATTATTTAATTTTTCAGTTAAGGTTTAACTAAGGTATTGAAGAAATTTAAATTGACACACAAATTATATATATGACATATATACTATTTCATAATATTGGTACGGCAATTCTAAAATTTATAGTCCAGGTCCCACCATTGGTGCTAACTTGGTTGACAGCACCTCCCCATGACTAGAAGGCTAGTTCTGGCCATTGGCCTTGAATGGCACAACATAGTAATAATAATGATCATTGACTCTTTTCTTGCTGATCCTTTCATCATTTGAATTACTCTTGCACCAAGAAAAGAAGCCACTTTCGCCAATCTTCAGAAATTATTTATCCTTTTTATCTCCAAGATACATAGTCATCTAAATATTGTTTTTTCACTTGTCATCTAAACCAAAACAATCACTTAAATCACATAAATAGCGAGTAAAAATAACTATCAGTGTGTAAATTGGATATAGAAATAACCTGATTCTGCAAACTTGCTGCAGTTGTCCAACGCTGAGGGTTGTGTACTACTGTTGAATTATCAGTGACGTAAGCAATTGTTCTAGATTCTTCATGTACATTAGCTACAATAGCAGGTGGTAATTCTCTCATGATCCATAGCACAAATGCTGAGGGTACTGAAGAACCTAGTAAAGCAAAAAATAAAATATCAAAACAAGAACTAAACAACAGAAATGTAGAATAAGGAACAAAGTTTCCCCACATACATCATCACATAGATATTTCCCTCAATTTTCAAGTTTATAATACAAAATGAGCCGTCTCAAAAATATTATGGTGAAATGAATTTGAATTCCCAAGTACAAAACAGCCAATAACAAAAGCCCATCGATGAATAAGGAGAAAATCCAAAAGGAGAAGAAACAAAAAATGTCAATTGATTTTCCAAGAGCCTCATCAACTATTAAATATTAATTTATGACTGAATTTCTAACAGTTCAAAAGTAAACTGAGAATCTCAAGTCATTTAAAATTTTGAAAAGAAAGGTTACGCCCAGTACCTATAAAGTAATATATAATCAGTAAACAAGAAGCGTAAAGACCACTATGGTCAAGTTTCTGACAATAATAAACAACCTGCAATCAGAGTGACACAGTTTAGTTTGAGCAATTTACAGTGATTGGAAATATAAGCAAAAAAGCCACAAGTATAATACATACTGGAATTGGAGTGAAAAAAGCAACGAAAGCTCTTGAAGTGAAACAAATAACAGAGACGATGGCCAAACCAGCAACCTGCACATACATCATCTTTCAGAAACATTTACTAAATTGTTTTTAGAAAGAGTCAACTAAACATCATTGGACCCAAATTCATCGTATAAATAGGATCAATTTCACAAGCACACATACAGCAGGCTCAGACACTTTAATGGATCGATCTGTAGTTAATGGATGAAGGAGCAATAAGCATTATACCTTCCACATTTCTGAAGAAGCTCTCTCAGATCTAACTCTTCTCATTTTTGAGCATATTAGAAGTCCTGAACACAAAATACAGAGAAAAACACAAAGCACATTGTTAAGATAAAAGAACAACAGATAGAGCAGGCCAACAAGTGCACTAAAGTTTAAATGAAAAATTCTCAAGCAGATTGATCTCTCAAGATGATACCATTTAGCATCAACCAACCCAGATGGCATTTAGTGATGTTAAACTACAAAATTCTTAAAATTAAAGTGTCCTGCTTTATCCAGAAACAGAAATGATTGGTACTTCAAAAACCAAATCTATAGATTCGTATGATGAGAATATGCAGGTTTTCATTTTTTGTTATTGTAGTGATAGACAAGTATTGGTGGTTTTTATTCAACTTTTAAAGATGAATGCAACTAAAGTTTAAGAACAAAAGTTCCATGATGTGGTAAGTTCATAACAGTTCAGTCCTTCAAAATAGAATACTTTGTGCAAATCAAGTAGCTTTCTACTGTCATTGTGAATTTTTCATTCATTTTTATAAATTTCAAGAAAACTGTTCCTAGTAGCAGTGGGGGCTATTTAGCACAGAAGAATATAATTTATAGATCATCCATCTGCAACAATACATAAAATGATAGTTGCTCACCGTAACATGCCAATGCTCCTCCCAGTAACAGTGATGCTACAGCAAAAACATCTACATATACCTGCAAGAGTGTACAATCATCACAATATGATACTCTTCATCTCACAAAGAAAGGTTTCATGTGGGTTTTCTGTCTTCCAAAATAAAGAAGCTTGAGTTATTATTATTATTATAATTGTTGGCATGTCCATACCTTGGCAAGGAATGATGAATCAATAAAACTATTCTTCATCCCAATCCACATTAGCACAGCGAATGTTACCATTAAAAGAAATACAATAGCAGTAACCTGGTGACAATGCAGAGATAGCAGTTTGAAGAAATTTCAGCAAGTTGACTGTATGTTCAACCAAAAGTACATACACTCCAATATATATATATATATATATATATATTTGTTGGTAAAAAAATAGGATAGAAAATGTTGATTGTATCAATACCCATATCACAATTTTCTGACGGCTCCCAACATGAGTTGATCGAAAAGGCAAACATATTCGTAGACTATCTACATGCGCTGAACTTGGTTCATCTAATGTCATTTCTAACAAAGCTTCATGAAAACTAAACTCTTCCTCTTCACAATCTTCATCATCTGCCTGATGGCGAAGGTCAACCCTTGAAAAGAATTCCCAAATGAAACATAATTGCATAATTTACGAACAATAATTTTTAATTCAAAATAAAAATTAAAAACAATAAAATTGTGAAAATCATAAATTTGAGTTACAAAATACAAGAACTTCATTGCCACTGAAGGTTTTAGACATTGAAATAACAACATGGACTAGATCCATCCAGTTCAATGTCTAAAAATAACAGCACCCAAACCACTAATATTTGTAGTTAATGAACTCTTGAGGTAATTCGCATAAATCATTAGATGTAACCTCTTTAAATACCCAGGGACTAGGACCACAACTATTGAAAACTCTGATATAGATATAAATTCCCATAGGAAAGATTTCTACAATTTGAAACAATCCCCTAGTGATAGGCCGCAAAAGATGGCATCATACAAGAAAAAAGAAAATACTAAACCTGAGTCCCTCACTGCATCTGACTTGAAAATTGAAATTCTTGCCTTAGTTATTGTATAGACTCTTAAAACTAGGCCAAGTTCCCTAAGTTCTAGAATTTTATTTTTTGTGCTCTTTTGATCATTTAATTGATGCAGTTTATCACTAACAATTTACCAGATTAACTCCACAATGACTTAGATGCTAAAACCCACTCCCTGAGACAAGATAATAGAAAGCTAATTCCATGATAAATTTTAAAAAATAAGTTCCATATGGATTTTTTTAAACTTTATAACTACTTTGTATAATGTAACCATTTCTCACTTTTAACCGCGCTAGTATTTCAGCCTGTGACTCCAAACTAATATCACAGAACAGGAAGACTGCATTTAGTTGCCATAACAACATAACACTGAAAAATGACCATGATACAACATGCTTGACTATTTAGACATCTTCAAGCAACAATGAATGGCTTAATTCCAATGTTTTTTTTAATATTATTTGTGCAGTAATAGAAGGAATTGAAATGTCCAACATTAATAAACAGACCTAGTTCAACTCCATTGCAAACTATAAGCAGATGAACAATTCTCAATTAGATCAACCACAAAATTCAACATAAAGATCTCTATCCTGAGATTAATACATGCTCCATTTCATCTAGAGAAACTTTTCAGACAAGAGGGATGGACGCCCCAAATAAATTCATCAGACTAGCTATGGCACATAAGTTACAAAGCGACATTTACTAATGTTCTGTCCCCATTTGAATTCAATATCTCAAGCAGGTAATTTGAAATCAACAGCAAAATAGAACACATACCAGAAGGACAATAGTAGAAGAAACACAGCAAAAGACAGAATTTTTGGTAAGGCTGCAAAATACAAATTCACAAAATTCAAATATTTATTTATACTCTTATGGACCACTAGTTTCTATTTGAAAAGGGAGGCATACCCATGAAGATAAAGCCACAAGAATAAGACCAGCACAACCACCCCTTGCAGATAGCAATGACAGTAATGATGAAAAAAATGAAGTAACCTGCCAAAGTCGAAACCGAGTAATTTAATATGAAACAATAAACAGAAACAAATCCATTCCTCATAACCATTCTATTATGGTAATTAGAATTAATAGATGAAGAGGAAAGACCTTGAGAGTTTATTATAATTAGTTGGAGGATGAAAGTTCACAAACAAAGAGAATCTTACAGCAAAAAGCACACACCAAGAGACTTATCAAGTGACAAAATAGTATCTAAAAAATCATAGATAGTTGAAAGAGTGAATAAAAACCCATAACTATCATAATTCTAAGTGAAAGTGTCCTAATTCCAACCCTTTCACCAACTCTTTCTATACTAATGAAACCTATCAAACAAGCGCTAATTCTCTCAATATTTTTCTGCTTCTATGATTAAAAAGCAGTCATTTTAGACCTCCAACCAGCAAAACCCACACTTGCCATGGTTAGGTTTAATGCACAAAAAAAGGAATCAAAGAATTCATTAGAATTTATTAAAAATAAGATCATAGTGCCCACTGCCCGGCTAAAAAGCAGCTGGAGGCTAGACAAGAGGACAAAATATGGAGACTGCATTTACCAATGCAACACAAAATGGGTTGTGATTTGTGAAATGTCATGTACATAGAAGTTCTTACCGATTTGTGAAATGTCATGTACATGGAAGTTCTTACCTGCATTAGAAGATCCAATCAATAGATGAAACACCTGTAATTCAACATAATTTGTTATTACCATGCCTCTTACAAAAAATGAACATTATATGAACAACAGGTCCTAAGCAAATGCATGCATCACAAATCACTCGATTTATTTAATATAAATAAGCCAATCTAAATGAAACAGGTTTACAAGATTGATGCTCTCTTCTCTCTCTTCCCAGCATGAAACCCCCCATAGTTCAAACCATCCACATTGACCCTCAGTTGTGATTTCATATTTTCATTGCAGCTGCCTCATTTGAAATGAAAATTTCTCAGAGGTTTTTGAGGGAATATGGGAAGCATTTCATGTTACAGGCAAACGAGAAGAAAAAGTATTCTTTCCATTAGTTTTACCAATAAAGCAAAGAGGGACTAGAGCGCATATTGATATATGAATGCAGAAGTTGTATGAAATTCTAAAAATCACACCTCCATCATAATATGGAAACAACAAATAGATGATCACATCAAGTAGAATGATCCAACAGAGTCTTAGGTATGCTATTTAAATGCAGTGTTCACAAGCATCTCATAAAGAATTATTAACTAGAAGAAATTTACAGATAGATATGACTTGAACAAAATTCAAATTGCAAAAATTAGTAGTGTTGATTATTTAAGGAAGTTCTCATAATCAATTATATTATGCATTCTGTAACTGTAATTTATTATCAACCAATCCAGTTCCACAGATTCAAACCAGGTTGGGGAAGCCAGTTCATACCTGGTCTCCGCCTTGAGTTGTCAAACAACTAACCCATACAGGATCAAGGCACAAGGCCACAAGTTTACCAGCTAGTTTAACAACACTGGGTTAGTCTAGCTAATCTGACAACATGAAGTTAAACCTATCTAGCAGATCAATCAATATAAACTCAAATGGAAAATGAATCTAGATTTGGATTAGAAGTAGGTAATGTTTCACTTACCTTTTGTCGAGTCCAACCAAGTTGTGAATTCCTTGCATGAATTCTTATGAGCTGCAAAGAAGGGTAGTAAGAATTAAAAATTGTTTATCTAATAGAACCACCTGAACGGGAACACTTCATCTGGCCTCTGTCCCTTAGACAAAAAGAGAACGACGAGCCATATATTTAAACAACTTCCAAGATAAATGTACTGTTTCAAATAGACAGGTAATATTTTGGGATCTGAAGTCACAGACGATCAGTTTATAATGAAAGCATACATAACCACAAAGAAGATTAAAGATTTGATACCTTAGACATTTTATTTGTAAGGGTAACATTACCTAGAACTTCTTCATGCATCTCAGAACTAGGGACATCGAATTCCCACATAGGACCTATGCTAATATATAAGACCAGAATATCTCCTTATGGATCATACTGAACTGAACTGTGTGAAAGTCTAGAAGGTTTGAACATATTCAACTTTGATCAAGTTCTTCGTGCAATATAAACAATGCACTCATGCTTGGCTTAAGAAAATTGACAACTGGCCTACAGAATAGCAATCAACTTTACCTTTTACACCATATTAAGTGATCAAACTTCATAATCCACTATCAAGATCAATTTGTGGTATAAATGATAAACTTATAAAAGCTCAGAACAGAATGCCTTTATAGCATTTGGCATTGACCAACCAAGGGAATTCAAATCTTTGATGAATCACATTTAATGTAAATGGAACTGAAAATAACTTCCAAGAATTAATTTTCAATGATCCTAAAAAGCGTTTCCCTGTACACCTATTTTCTGCCATAATTTAATAGTAAAGAAAATGCGAAGATAACCCCTCAATCATATTCCGTCGAGTATTTGCTTGAGCATTTCCTTTCATGCTTCTCAATTCTTTTGAATTGCAGCATAATGCAAATTAAATAGGCAATAAACTGTGAAGCTCTCGTTAACCATGTACAAGACACTATTTGATTAATCTATAATTAGCAACCAATTTAACAACCAAATTTAGAAAGTACAGTAGAAAGTCAGTATAACATGCATGAACTGTGTAGCCAAAAAGCATTTTAATAAGAATCTAAGATTTACATAATTTCCCTTCGATTCCGCTAAAACATTAGAACACAATTAAGCATTACAAACACATCAGACCATAAAAATAACAAATTCACTATCTACATTATCACTCCAAAGAAGAAGAAACACAAGTAGAGAGCTTTTTTCCAAACATGAAACACATATGGTTAAAAATTGAAAAAGAAAAGCTCAAAAATTCATTCTTTAAACACTCAATAATACCCAATTTTCCAATCTTTCTAAAAACTACCCAATACCCATAATCCCGAACAATTAGGGGAAAAAAAAGAGTATAGCAAAACAAGAAGAAAACAAACACATTGCCTAAAAAAAGAAGAAATTTTTAAATACGAACCTGAAAGAATGCAAGGATAGCAAGAACGCAATCAACAAGAGCAAGACCCACATAAACACCAACAACCTCTTGTGGAAAGCAACAATAAAACCCATCTCTTATCTCCAGCATCTCTTTCAGTTTCTTCTCTCTACTTCCTAAACTAGTAAAAGTGAAAGACTTTGGCTATGCCTTTCTTTCTTTTTAGCCTTAAAATAAAAAAAAAAATAATGGCTTTTTTTATATTAATTAGTGGGTATCTGTTTTTGGTCCTTTTGAATGTGTACGGACTCGTAAAAACCCAATCTTTTATTTATGTTTATATATTTTAAGGTATTTTTCATGGAAGGAGATCTGCCTGTTGCTAACTTTTTGCTTTTCCCATTCTTCTCTCTTTGCTTTCTTTCTCATAGAACCCAAAAAAAAAAAAAAGGAAAATTTTTCGGTCAAGTTATGATTTATGTTTGCACAAGTGTGTTAATATTTCATTTCATGGCTAATTTTTTGTGTGGTGAAAATGGTAATGAAATTAAACTTTTGGGGGGTAAAATTGTAATCTAAGAGGGGTATAATTGTCAAAAAGATTAAGAAATAAATGCTATAAGATACGGGCGTTTTGTCTGATAGTTAAGTTGAGAGAAGGCGGGTGGCTATCAACCCATCAAATGTTGAGAAAGAAATGGAGATTCCATGTCATTTGGGAACCTTTTTGACCTTTCTTCTTCTTCTTATTTTTTGACCTCTGATTGATTTTATGCCTCCCTGGCCCCCCTTCCTTCTTTATATTGTCACATTATTAGTTTATTATTCTTGTAATATTCTTATTAAACATGTAGGAAAGATTCAAAAATTCACCCTTATTTGTTAATCCAAGTTTTAAATTCTGAATCAACATTCAACATGATTGATTCAACCGGTAAAATCAAGAAGCAATCTTTGAAAGACATCAATTATCCTTTAAAACACAAATCACAATAAATCAGATAAAGATGTATTAAACCAATCTATATATATATATTAAGTTAATATGTTAATCAATCCCCTCAAAAAAAAGTTAATATGTTAATCAAATACTAATTGCTTTCTAACTTCCTACCTCTAATTAAGCGTTACAAACTAATCATTAGAGTTGTATTGACTCTATAATTCTACTTTAATATATTAACCTGCAACCATTACAAACTCTATCATTAATTTGTTATATATACATATTAATCTTCTTTATCAACATGATTTTGAATTTGTTGCATATCACTTTTCAATATGTAGCTTTCGTCTTTTAACTTGAGTTTCTTCGTGATATTTACTTATTTGTTATTGGGAAATTTCTTTTGTTATTTTTAATTGAAAAATGCTACTTTAATTTATATTGCTGATCAGTTTTTTTTCTTTTTTTTAATCAGGTAAAACACTTTCAATTGATGGATTGAAAATAAGGAAAGATTCGCTAATATTGTTATCCTCAAATTTTTAAACTATTTTCTGTTGTTATTTTTAATTGAAAAATGCTACTTTAATTTATATTATTGATCAATTATTTTCTTTTTCCTTTTTTAGGTAAAACACTTTCAATTGATGGATTGAAAACAAGGGAAGATTAATTGGCTAACATTGTGAATTAATTCTTATGAATTTTAGACCTCTTTTCAATGACAAGTAAAAACTTGATTGCATTTTTATACTTCAAAATTTTAATTTTTTTAATTTATGAAATATAGTCCAAAACATATATTACATAATAATAAGTTTTTTTTTTCAGATATCATTCTTATTATATATCCTAGATAATCTATGAAGTTAGTCTCCTGATTTCTCATCTATTCTATTTTATTAATCACCTCTTATCTTTTATTTTATACTGTTAGTTTAATTTGAAATTTAAAAAGCACAAAACAATACCCAGCAACCTCCTCTATATATAATTTTAAAAAGCACCGTATAATTAATTTTATTCAATAATTTTACTGAACTTAAATTTAGTAACGGTCCATGTGTTTTCTATTTTCTCTCGGTGCAAATTAGCATCCTGCTAATGTACGCCGTTTCCCATGGCTATGAAGAAGAACAAAACAGTGGATCCATCTTCTTTTCATCCTGATTTTGAGAAACAAATTGCAAATTCGTGTTCTGTAGAAGATAACGATTCAATCGATGGTCAGAATGTTGATAATAATGCAGAAACTGAAGAAGTCCCAGGTCTCGATGGAAAAGGAAAAAATGCAAACCCTAAAAGCCGGTCCGATCCGTTCAAGCAAAATATGGTAAAAACTGATGATAGTAAACTGAAATATGTTCCTCCAATTGTCAGTAATTGAGTGTGAGTTACTAAGATTAGCGCTGATGTAGTGAATAAGGAAATTGATCGCTAGAAGTATGTTCTTATTGGACATGTTTATGGGGGAAAACCTCAATTTTATAAACTTGAAAGCTTTATCAAAAATCGTTGGGAGAAGTTTGGATTAACTGAGGTGAAACAAGTGAAGATTAATCTTTTCATTTTCTTCTTTGAAACTGAAGAAGGAAAAGCAGAGGCTATGCAGGATGTTCCTATAACGTTTGATAAAAGACCTCTACTAGTCCAAGAATGGAAAAGGGGAATGGATTTTTACTTCTCACAATTGGTAACAGTACCAGTTTGGATTCAATTACCAAATTTACCTTGGGACTTCTGGGGAGCGGATAGCTTGAGTTCCATAGGTAGCCTTTTGGGTAAACCTCTTTATACGGATCGATGCACTACTGAGAGAAGCAAACTGAGTTATGCAAGATTACTGGTGGAGATGAATCTTAATGGTATATTTCCTAATTCAATTACCTTGGAATTAGAGGGGGAAGAACAGCTCATGCAGAAAGTGGTTTATGAAATGTGAGAAATGCTCTAGCTATGGGCATGCTGTGTTCAACTGTCCAATTGAAAAGACCAGGAAGATTTGGGTAGCTAAAGATAAGATGGATGCATTTACAGTTCCTGTCTCGACAGCAGTTACAGATCCTGTTTCTCCAGTGGTTACTGAATAAGTTCAAAGCTCTTTAGATTCTGCCTTAGTAACAGTTGTAGTTCCAATACAACTGGAAGATGATGAGGGATTCCAGGTGGTTCAGAGCACTAGTTAAAAGAAGAAATCTAGGCAAGCTCAGAAGCATCATATAACTTCAACATCCCACTCATACGGTACTAGAATGGCTCATGGAGGTAGAGTGAAATCTTCCCCTAGTGTTAATATTGGCAATAATGTTGGTGTTGGTATGGTCATGAATCAGACTCAATCTAAGAGGCCTCCAAAGCCTCTTGATAGAGGACCATATTGTTGAGTTGGAACATTACAGGGTTTCTCTTAAACAGGTAGAGCTCAAAGCTCTACTACAAAAGTATAATACAATTGGTTGTGGCATTCGGGAGACTAGAGTTAGGACTAATAATATGCCTGAAGTTTGGAATCATTTGAAGTTAGATGATTGGGATATAATAACTAATTACAACTATTTTGATATTGGTCGTATATGGGTTATTCATAATAAATTGAGGTGCAATCTGGCAGTTATAGAGATACATACTCAATTTATTTCTTGTTTAGTTACTATTCATGAATTACAATTTGTTTGGACTCTGGTTTATGGGCTACATACTACTAATCATAGAAGAGAATTGTGGAATAAGCTAAGTGAAATTGGCACTAGTAATAGAGGTCCTTGGTTGGTTCAGGGGGATTTCAATGCTGTTTTAGGAGAACAAGATAGACTTCGAGGTGCTCCTTTGGACAATATCCATAGTACAGAGTTAGTCCAGTGTATCAATGAGGCTAATTTGTTTGAATTAAGCAACTCAGGTATCAATTACACTTGGAGCAAGAATCAGTTGGGAGAAGACAGAATTTGGAGGAGATTGGATAGGGCCTTCATCAATTCTGATTTCCTAGATAACAATCAAAATGCCATCTCAATTACTCTAGCTCCCATATTTTCAGATCATTCTCCAGTAATAGTGAAGCTTGTTCAGAATCATGCGTATGGCAAGAAAGGTTTTAAATTCTTCAACTTCTGGACTACTCACCAGAACTTTCAGAGTATTGTCCAGGAGGAATAGAGGAAAGAAGATGAAAGGTTTACTGGTTTCAAAATTATTCAAAAGTTGAAAAGAATAAAATTGAAGGTAAAAGAGCTTAATTAGAAGGAATTCAGTGATATTTCTGCTAGAGTTCAAAACCAGAGGACTAAAGTAGAGGAATTATAGGTTAACCTTCAAAGAGATCCTTTTAATGATTGGTTAAATCTGGAAGCTAAGGCCATGGAATTAGAATTCAGAAGATTGATGTCTTTAGAAGAAAGTTTCATGAAGCAAAAGTCTAGAATGAATTGGGTCCAGTTGGGGGATTCAAATACAAAATACTTCTTCAATTCTATTAAGAAGAGAAGAATTCAGTCTCTGGTCACTTAGATTATGGATGGTGAGAATCAGTTGGTCACAGGAGATGCTCAAATTCATGAATCCTTTAGCCAGTACTTTCAGAGCATAATGGGAACCTTAACACCTGGCAGACAACATTGTAACAGTACTATTTTTTTAAATGGCAGTTTGTTGAATGATTCTGATGCTACAATTTTAATTCCACTAGTCACAGAACAGGAAATACATGATAGCCTCTTCTCCATTGGATCAGACAAGGCACCAGGAGTAGATAGCTTCAATAGCTTTTTCTTCAAACAGTGTTGATACTATGAAGGAAGACTTGCTCAATCTAGTTCAGGAAACTTTCTCTGAGGGGAAATTCTTAAGGCAGCTAAGTATCATTGCTCTCTCTCTTGTACCTAAATCTAGCACTGCTGATGAGTTTTTGATTATAAGCCTATAGCATGTTGCCCTGTCTTATATAAAATAATCAACAAGGTTAATACTAATTGGCTTAGAGGCAGATTACAAGGTTTAATTGATCCTGCTCAGTCAGCATTTATTGCAGGCATGTCTGTTACTGATAATATATGTCTTGCTCAAGAATTAGTACATGGCAACCGTCTACATTCTTCTCCTGCTAGGTGCTGCATGAAAATTGATTTAAAAAAAGCCTATGATCCCCTTGCATGGGATTTTATAGAAGAAGTATTGCTAGGCTTTCATTTTCCAAGCCAGTTTGTTACACTAGTTATGACATGTCTTAGGACTACAATTTATTTTGTTAAATGGAAAGGTTCCCAGGGCAGGTTATTCCAGGTAAAAAAGGGCTTAAGGCAGGGAGATACAATGTCTCCACTGCTGTTTGTCCTTTATATGGAGTATTTCTCCAGGTATTTGAAGTAAAATTTGTCAGCTAGCCTCAAATTCCACCCTGGATGTAGATCTATTCAACTTAGTCATATCATATTTGCAGATGATTTGATGTTATTCAATGCAGGGGATTTTAGTTCAGTTGCTCAGTTGAAGAATGCTTTGGTTCATTTACAGACAGTCTCAGGACTTGAGGTCAACACTAACAAAAGTCAGATTTTTTTCCCCAGGATCTGTACTATAATCAAAAGTAGAATCCTCCAGTTCACTCAGAATCAAGAAGGCAGTCTTCCCGTTCGTAATTTAGGGCCTCCTTTAATCACCAAAAGATTAAGCATTATGGACTGTCAAAGTCTTCTGGGAAAGCCGTCAACAAGATTGAACCAGTGGACTAATAAATTTATCTCTTATGCTGGTAGATACCAGCTACTTTAGTCAGTTTTACAAAGTTTCTACCCCTATTGGGCCTCTATAATGCTTCCTAAGACAGTTACCAAAGCTATTGAGCAGATTTGTAGGAATTACCTTTGGAGTGGCACAGCTTCAGAATATACTAAAAGCCTTGTAGCCTGGCATAATGTGTGCAAGATAAAAAAAGAAGGAGGATTAAGTATCAGAGCCATTCATGAATGGAATAAAGCTGCCTTATGCAAGTTAGCTTGGAAACTTCTCAATGGTGCTAATACTTTGTGGTGTCAATGGATCAGGATCTATAAGTTGGGAAATAACAGCTTCTGGTTTGTTAAGCCTAGACCTAGTTCCAGTTGGATGGAGAGGATTGCTTAACATCAGGCAGGATATCCAACACTGCTTTTGTTATAAATTAGGCAATGGGTCCACATTTTTATTTTGACAGGATCCTTGGATCCAAGGAAAATCTTTGCTTGAGAAATTTCCTGGAATTGATGTGCAGAGTACTGGCATTAGTATTCATAGTTCTATTGCAACTAAGTGGAGGAACATGTGGGTACTTCCTGAAGCCAGTTCTGATGAAGTTAGAGAGGCCTGGAATCTGGTAAGAGCCTATTCTCTTACTAATACTGCTGATAGCATTGAATGGGCAGGCAAGGCTTTCTCAACCAAGTTTGCCTGGGATCTCATTAGAACCAAATTTTCTACTGTGTTGTGGTATAAAATAGTTTGGAATACTAGTTCTATTCTTAGAACAAGATTCATCCTTTGGCTACCTATTCAAGGTCGATTAAGAACTAAAGACAAGCTATTGAAATGGAAATGTGTCACAGACAACAAATGTGTTATGTGTGGTTTGGAAAAAGAAACGGTGCAACATGTTTTCTTTGATTGTATAGTGAGCAGGCAAATATGGAGGAAGTTGGCTGAGATAGAGTGTATCCATAGGAGAATTAACTCCTGAAGAAGGCTTATTCATTGGTTTGAAAGGAAGATTCAAGGTAAGAGCAAGAAGGCTATGTACAGAAGAACAGTTTTGGCAGCAACCGTTTACTATATATGGAGAGCTAGGAACTTGAAGCTCTTCCAGCATACTACCCCTAGTATAGTTCAAATTTTGAGAGCTGTAAAGAATTTAATTTTGTATAAATTTCAGAATTGTAGGCAAGGTACAGAGATGTATAGCATTCTTAGAAGGGTAGAGAGATTATAATGTGTGCAAGGCAATACCCTT
>CANYLF010158491.1:0-12860 GCA_948193215.1 Bocquillonia castaneifolia
TAACTTAAGACAATCCCTTCTTATCCCTTTTAAAAATTCATTTTTCTATTATTAATATATTTTGAGATTTTCTAATTGGATAATTAAAAAGTAACTTTTGACTTTTTAACTAAAATTAAAGAAATTACCAATTAAACCCCAAACAATATATCCACTCTAAAAACAACCTCCCAACTAATATTATTAGCATTTATACCCCTCCTACACATGATTATGCTTAAGGATGCATAATTAATAAAAATTAACGACATTAATGATGCTAATTAATTACTAATGTATGTAATTATGGATGAGGATGTTACAGGAGGCCACAGCCACCGTCAACGGCGGTGTGTGAGCCTCACTCGCCGTCATCTGTGGTGGTCCGTTGGCTCCTCAAAGCTCTAGATATGGTAGTCACGAGCAGGGGAGTCCATCCCTTACCTTTGCATGCCTCCCCTTACAACTGGTGATGCAGATCGAAGCTTGGAAGCTCTCGGCATCGGTGAACTACTCCTCCTCTGTTCAGCCTCATTTCGACATCGATTCAGTAGATTCAAAAGCATAAACTACTCTGCTCTTCATGATCTACCAATTTTGTGAAGTCGATTTGGCCAAACAACCGCCGGAGGAGCTTGAATGATGGTAGCAGCCGTCGTTAGAACTTCACGGGCTCATTTTTTCCTCCTATGTCCACGACAGCTGCTGAAACTGGTATGTATTGATAGGTCTCTTCGTGCTCTTTAATTTGACTACTTGCTCGCGTCCAACGGTGGCCCGAATAAAGAGAACGACCGTTTAGAGTGTTTAGGGCTACAGTGATGACTCGAGAGAAAATGGGGGTACTGTAGCGGTAATTAGTTTCTGAAGTTTTATTTACAAATGAGCCTAGCAGCTGATTAGGGGTATATAAAACCAAGTTTTCTATTTTCAGTTAGGTCCTTTTCTTCAATTACTTACTATTCCAAACTCGGATTAACCTTAAATTTTAAACACGGCTTCGTATAATATTTTAACACTTTCATGTAGAAAATTAGATTAAAATAACATCCTAAACTATCATTTTTAATTTTCAAAGATTAAATCCGATTAATTTAATCCCGGACCAATTAATTAAATTCTGAAAAAATTAATTTAATTCCAAACTTAATTAATTAATCCCGAATTAGAATAAATTAATCTGGAGGAAATTAAGATGAAAATCACGAGTATTACATTCTCCCCACCTTAAGAAAATTCATCCTCGAATTTAAAGCATATCTTATTGTTGAAACAAGTGAGAAAATTGTTCTCGCATGTCCTGCTCTGACTCTCAGGTACAGTCCTCGACAGAGTAATTTCTCCATACTACCTTCACTATTAGAATTGACTTGGATTGTAGCTGTCTCACCTGATGATCAATGATAGCCACTAGGTATTCATCATACTTTGGATCTTCTCCAATCTCAACAACATCAGTTTGAATCACATGTGAGGGATTTGGAATGTATTTCCTCATCATCGACACATGAAATACTGGATGAATTCTAGATAACCCTGGGGGAAAAGTCAATCTGTATGCCACCTCGCCAACTCTAGTCTCAATCTGATACGGGCCAATATACCTCGGTCCTAATTTACTCTTCTTACCAAATCTCATTACACCTTTCATAGGTGACACCTTTAAAAATACTCAGTTTCCAACATCAAAAGAAACATCTTTCCTTTTCGGGTCTGCATAGCTCTTCTATTTGCTGAATGTAGTCTTCAATGTTTGTTGTATTAATGGAACCCTCTCTGAAGTGATTTGGACCAATTTAGGTCTAGTCAGCTATTTCTCACCAACATCTCAACACAATGGGGACCTACACTTCCTACCATACACTGCTTCAAATAGTGCCATCTCAATACTCGCATGATAGCTGTTATTATAAGAAAATTCTATCAATGGAATATTCAGATCCCAATATCCTCTAAAATCCATAGAACACATCCATAGCATATTCTCCAAAGTCTGTATAGTTCTCTCAAACTGTCCGTCCGTCTGTGGATGAAAAGCTGTGCTGAAATTCAATATGGTTCCCAACGCTTATTGCAGTTCTCTCCAGAATATCAAAGTTAAACTAGAACCTCTGTCCGGTACAATTGACTCTGGAACTCCGTGCAACCTTATTATCTTAGAAATATACAACTCGGCTAACTTCTGCACAGTGTAGGTCTTTTTCACAGGTATAAAGTGAGTCAACTTGGTCAATCTATCGACAATAACCCAAATCGAGTCAAATCCACTGCAAGTACGGGGTAATCCAGTCACAAAATCCATAGTGATCATATTCCGCTTCCATTCAGGAATGGGTAATGACTGTAGCAACCTATAAGATCTCTGATGCTCTAGCTTCACTTTCTGACACGTCATGCATCTAGACACAAAGTTTGCTATGTCCTTCTTCATTCCACTCCACCAGTACATGCTTTTCAAGTCGTGATACATTTTGGTTGCATCAGGCACACTATAAGGTGTATAATGCGCTTCTTCCATGATTTCGTTCTATAGATCATCAACCTTCGAAACATACACTCTGTTATCCATCCTCAACATATCTTCACCATCAATTTTAAACTCTTCAATTGCACCCTGTTGTATTTTTATAAATATCTTCTGTAACTCTGGGTCCTGCAACTGAGCTTCCTTTACTCTGTCTAAATATACAGATCTGACTCTAAATTGTGCAAGTAGACATCCAGATGCATCTAACCACCACTGCAAACCCTGTGCAAATAACTGATCTATCTCTCTATACAAAAGTCTCATCTGTACGCTGGTATGGGCAAGACTTCCAGCTGATTTTCTGCTCAAAGCACCAGGTACCACATTTGCTTTCCCCGGATGATACAAGATCGAGCGGTCATAATCTTTCAGCAACTCTAACCACCTAACCTGTCTTATATTTAGGTTACACTGTTGAAACATATACTTCAAGCTTTTATGATCCGTATATATCTCACAGGGTACACCATACAGATAATGTCTCCAGATCTTCAATGCAAATACCACTGCTGCTAACTCTAAATCATGGGTAGGGTAATTCTTCTCATGGTTCTTTAACTGTCTAGAAGTATAAGCTACTACTCATCCATTCTGCATCAACACATACCCTAACCCCACCCGTGAAGCATCACAATACACTGCAAAGCCATCAACTCCCAGAGGCAAAGTCAACACAGGTGCTGTTGTCAACCTTTTCTTCAATAGCTGAAAACGGTTCTCTCAGACTTCATTCCACTCAAATCTGACATTCTTCTAAGTTAATTTGGTCAATGGTGCCACAATTTGAGAGAAATCCTATACAAATCTCATGTAATAACCTGCTAAACCTAGAGAACTTTTGATCTCAGTGACTGTAGTGGGTCTGGGCCAATTTAACACTGCTCTATCTTCTTTGGATCCACCTGTATACCTCCTTTAGAAACCACATGTCCCAAGAAAGTCACACTGTCGAGCCAGAATTCACACTTTGAGAATTTAGCATATAGCTGTTCTTTTCTCAAATTCTCCAACACCAATCTCAGTGTTGTTCATGTTCCTCTGAACTCCTCGAATACACAAAAATATCATCAATAAAGACTATCACAAACTTATCCAAAAATGGTTTGAATACCCTGTTCATCAAGTCCATAAAGGGTGCTGGAGCATTAGTCAACCCAAAGGACATCACTAGGAATTCATAGTGACCATATCTGGTACGGAATGTTGTCTTAGGAATATCTGCATCTCTGATCCTCAATTGATGATATCCTAACCTCAAGTCGATCTTAGAAAAACACTGGGCTCCCTAAAGTTGATCAAACAGGTCATCAATGCATGGTAAAGGATATATGTTCTTGATCATCACTTTATTCAACTCTTTATAACCAATACAGAGTCTAAGGGTACCATTCTTCTTCTTCACAAACAACATGTGCGCCCTAAGGAGAAATACTGGGCCTAATAAAACCACAATCCAGCAACTCATGTAACTGCTCCTTTAGCTCCTTCAAATCTGTTGGAGCCATCCAATACAGAGGTATAGATATAGGAGTGGTTCCCAGAACTACATCAATACATAATTCTATCTCTTTATTAGGTGGTAACCCTAGTAACTCCTTTGAAAATACATTAAGATACTCGCACACTACAGGAACTTCACTCACATCTCCGGCTGCTACTATCATGTCTCTGACCACTGCTAAAATCCTTCACATCCCCGCCTAATCAACTTTCTAGCAGTAATTATAGATATTAGATTCTGGGGCTTTCCAGATTTCTCACCTTTGAACCTAAATTCTTCCTCACCGGGCATTCTAAATATCACCTCTTTTCCTCTGCAATCCAAGGTAGTATAATGTTAGGATAGCCAATCCACTGCCAGGATTATATCAAAATCCATCACATCTAGAATTATCAACTCTACCATTATCTCTCTGTCTTCGATTTTCATAAAGCGCATTGGAAAATGACATTAGTGACCAAGACTTCACTGAACAGAGTGGCCACTAACAACGGAGTCAACATCCTAGTCCCCCTATAGCTAACCCTTGATGAAAAAGTAAGAGAAATAAAAGAATGGGTGGCACCAGGATCAAATAAGACAAAAGCATTTATACCATATACTGAAATAGTACCTGCCACCACTGTATTCAAAGTTTGAGCATCCTGTGGAGTGAGTGTGAAAAATCTAGCCTGGCCTCCACCCTACTGTGAAGTAGATGCCTACCTAGTACCTCTACCACCAGCTCTACCACCAAATCTACCTCCATTTTTCCCCTAAATCCTCGACCCTACTGGCTAGTCACCTGGAATCTGCCTTGAGAAGGGTCTGCCTAATAAGGTCCTCCCTGGAAGGGAGTAGGGTACTGAGGAAGTAGCTGTGATGGCAGCAGAGCCACATTAGATGTTGTAGAAGCTAGATGAAACTAAGTCTGGTTTGAGGAAGGATAAATCGGATAATGACTTGTATAATGCCCTGGCTGCCCACACTTGTAACATGAATTAAGGGTTAGATGACATGGTCCTTGGTGGACCCTTCCATAAATCTGATGGGAAATGGGGCCGGAACTAGAACTGTTATATCCAACATTGCCGTAATCGGTACTCTTTCCACTACTGCTGCTTCCGACTCTAAAGAATGAACTGTTATGTCCACATTTACCATTCCTCCCATTACCATGTTTACGATAAGCGAAGGGGATTCGTTGAGCTAGCCCCCACTGACCATAACCAGTCTGACCTCTACCAGACCCTACCTGAAAAGTAGCCTGGGGTTGCTGCATACCTCTGTTAAACTGTCCTCCATATCCACTATTCTGACTACCAGATCTAGAACTACCAACACCAAAAGATCCAGGTCCTGTACGTGGTCTTATAAGTCTCTGCTCAATATACACAGCCTCTACATACACAGAATCCAGATCCTGACCCTGAGTTCTCAAACTGGCATACTCTGAGCCTAATCTTGCCACATATAGGTGTATCAGTTGTTCCTAGTCCTGGGCCACTAGGCTTGCAAATCTACTCAGCCTTCAAAACCTGTTAGTGTAATCAGTCACGGTCTCATCTCTCCCCTTGGAGATATTCATAAGTTGTGCCCTATGCTGCATCTGATAAAGTAAATGCATGTAATGCTATTCAAACCACCTCTTAAACTCCTCATAGGTGATGGTTTGTATAACTGGTTTGATAGCATCATTGAACCAATCCAGAGGCTCTCGCTCCATACAAGTTTCCACCATCCTCATCCTCTGAGCATCATTTGCTCCAAAATTCACTTGGTTCCTCAATACATTCAAGAAATCTAGAGGGTCTCCCATCCCATCAAAAGGTACTCAAAATGACCTGGCAAAAGCACTAATTGCTTCCAAATCAGACATTTATCTAGGCTGTTGAAAAGCTTATGCAATCCCCCTAGCCATAGCCTCTGAGGTCGCCAGGTTAACTCCTACAAATCCCTGTGCCGATTGTTCGGGTATCTCATCCTGCTCAGGTTCATCTTAGGCGCGTTGGCGCCTCCTCAGATTTCTCGGTCTACCTCTTCGTCTAGGCTGTTCAGATTCCTCCTAATAGAGAGGAATTTCCCCGTGCTGTGAAACGGCATCATCTTCTTGATCAACCTATGGTGGTTGTATATTTCTACGTCTTCTAGGCGGCATTTTGAAAATAAAATAGGTGTACTATAACAATAATATAAATTCTAACGGAACACTGAAATCTAAAAGCAAAGAAGACCTAACGAGGACAAATACGAATCCTATGTTGTAGTAGTTTCAAGAAAGACTTGGACACTTTACAAAATCCATATTACACACACACACACACACACACAAAACCATAAGCTTTGATACCAACTTTGTCACGACCCAAACCCAGATTACGTGACCGGCGCTAGGGAACGGAAAAGCGATATGCAACCGGAACTCGTAGCAAGCCTTTGATTCCAAATAATAACAATTATAAATAAACTATACAAATCTCAATATATAAAATAACCCACACATATAATTATCATCTCAAACTCCGAATAATATATATATATCCAACATACCAAGCTGGAATCTCACACACCACACCACTAATAATATATCAATATCATAATCATTATTACACAGCATAATACTTATATAATAAATATTGACGCACGATATTTATATTCAAACCCAAACTCAAGACAAAGAGTTCTACTATAGCTCTAGATTGAAATTTATACAATACAGAAAATAAAACATACATCGACTGGTTGGTGAAGTAGGAAGCCAGCGTAGAGACTCAACATAAGAACTCTCATAAAAATCCTAAAAGAAAAATAGGTTGAAGGGAGTCAGACCTCACTGAGTGAATCAATTGCATATTTATTAAATGCAACCTAAGCCGCAAGCAACATATATACACACACACACAATATTACATACATGCAACACTCCAGCGAATGCAACAATCATACAATCAAGGAGAAAGATTGAGGCAGAACCCCTAATAACCTTCTACCCCATAACCATATCTGGTTCTCTTATTCCAATATCGTTCTCTTAATCCATAAATCATCTGGCGTCCGAGCACTACACCGAACAAGCCCCAGACTTTACTACGCTGTCACCCGAGCACTACACCGAGCACGCCACAGTAGTAACAAATAATAACAATAAAAATAAATAAAGAATCGATGCCCGAGCACTACACCGAGCATGCCCCGATCTTACCATCATGACCATAGACATCTGACTCCTGTGTGCACAGAGCCTGATGACACCCACCAGGTAGCACATTCCACAACCATCCTCCGTCCGTAAATACAGAATCACAGATATATATTCATTCCATCACATCACATAATATACATATAAAATATATATAGTATAAACATATATAAATAATTATCCAATGCCACATATGTATGATATCTACATGCTTCATAATAAATATATATAATATATTCTCAATAATTATAATAAATATTAATAATCAAAAATATAAATATAGTATATATAAAATATCAATATAAGTTCTACGAGCAATATCATAAATATGAAATTAACTCACAAGTAGAATGGGCGCCTCTGTGGGCTCCTGACGTACTCGAACCTGCTCGGTCTCTCTGATTATCTACAGAATATATAAACAGTAACAAAAACTCAGAATAATGAATAAATTCTAATTTCTTAGAAACTCTAGAAATCTATACAGACATGTACTATATACATTACATACCGAGCCTACCAGATTACCCGGATTCATCATCACAGACACTGCAGTAATAATAAATAATATTTTATTTACCATTTATATATCGAACTTATCGCATCATTAAATCTATCAAATAATACTTATTTAATGTCCATCAATATCAATTAATTTCCTTTATAACAATCCAATTCATCTATCATCTTAATTCAGTTTACAGTCCGATTAATTATTCGATTGGCCTATCTTACTCAATTAAATATCAATTCGATTCCGATATAACCTATTTAACTTCCTAATAATATATTTAAAGCTTAAATATATAAATTAGACGCTTAAAATGCATTTCCGGGACTTCCATACACCGTGTTATAACTTCCAGGATTTTTAATTTAAAATCTATACATTATTTACCTATTGAGTCTTTACAAAAATTGTCCAAAATAATTTATAGTATTTTTTAAAAATAATTTAGAACCTGGCCGGAGTGGGGCCCAAAGCCACCGTCAACGGCGGCGCATGAGTGATGGTCCGTTGGCTCCCCAAAGCTCCAAATATGGTCACCATGAGCTGGGGAGTCCATCCCTCACCTTTACGTGCCTCCCCTTGCATCTGGTGATGCAGATCGAAGCTTGGAAGCTCTCGGCGCTGTTGAAGTACTCCTCCTCCGTTCAATTTCGTTTCGACATTGATTCAGTAGATTCAAAAGCCCAAACTACTCTACTCTTCACGATCTACCAGTTTGTGAATTCGATTTAGCGAAACAACCGTCAGAGGAGCTTGAACGACGGTGGAAGCCATCGACGGAACTTCACAGGCTCGTTTCTTCCTCCTCCTTCCACGACAGCTGCTAAAACTGGTATGTATCGATAGGTCTTTTTTTGCTCTTTAATTTGACTACTTGCTCACGTCCAACGGTGACTGGAATAAGGAGAACGGCCGATGAGTCTCGGGCTATAGTGACAGCTCGAGAGAAAATGGGGTACTGTAGCAGCAATTAATTTCTGAAGTTTTGTTTATAAATGAGCCCAGCAGCTGATTAGGGGTATATAGAACCAAGTTTTCTATTTTCAGTTAGGTCCTTTTCTTCAATTACTTACTATTCCAAACTTGAATTAACCTTAAATTTAAACACGGGTTCATATAATATTTTAACACTTTCATGTAGAAAATTAGATTAAAATAACATCCCGAACTACCATTTTTAATTTTCCAAGATTAAATCCGATTAATTTAATCCTTGACCAATTAATTAAATTCTGGAAAAATTAATTTAATTTTGAACTTAATTAATTAATCCCGAATTAGAATAAATTAATCCGGAGGAAATTACAATGAAAATCACGGGTATTACACAGGGGATGCAAATCCACCTAACTTGGGTAGTGAAATGTCCAGACCGGTTAGGCCTGTGGTGGACCAAATTTTAGTCCATTTAAAATTTTTATTTTCTAGATTACTTTGCTTGCTGGGCACTCGTTCGTCTGTCCATTAATTTCCCTCAGTCTTTCTGCCGGCCCTAATTTTCTTTCCTCTCCTTTATATATAAAATTTTCTTGACAGAAACGATATTCATTCCTCTGAAAAATTTAAGAAAGAAATAAAAATTTCCTCTCTCAAATTCCTTTCTGATATGGTGGTAGAAGAATGTGCGGTTGAGTTTGATTAGTTCTCAACTGTTGTGCTGCAGTGTGGGACTGCTGTTGTTGTATCCCGCGAGATAGACGTCCACATTTTCTCTGACACCGAGGAGAGGACGAATCTGTTTTAAGGAAACTATTTTCACAAGCCTCAACAATTTTCGATTTCCTTTTAATTTCTGTCTAGTATTACGATTTAAGGTTTCTAATTTTGTTTTCGATTCTGATTTCTGTTTCTTAATATCTTTTATTTCTTTGCTATATTATTTCTGCTTCTGCTTTGGATTATTATTACTGTAGTATTTCTAATATGATATAGTGTTCTTATTATATATTCTATGAATGACATGGTAGACTTGATTTACCTGGGAATTTCTCACTTTTAACAGCACAATTTACACATCTGCATGTATATTATATGCATCCAAGCTGCAACAATTTATTAACAACCATGACAAAACAGCAAAAAAAAAAAAAAAATCAAAGTTGCAATCTTGCGGGATGAAAGGTGATTCTTAATTTTTCATGTTCTTTGCAAAATTGTTGTTGCATTGGGGTGAGTGATTATGAAGTTAAATGGTCAATCAGTGACGTTTTTGGTTGAATTTCATACAATGGAATTTCAATTGAAACTCTTAAAATTTGTTCGGTCCGATACTTTCTATATATAATTATTTTGAGCGATATTATAGTCCTTGTCTTGTCTGCAATATTGCTTGGCTTTGTCATGTTGAAGACTTAAAATCTGAGTTGAACTTAATTGTTGTGGCACAATTCATACGCAGCAACCATAAAAATAACTTGTTTAATTAGGAGTTGCCAATTGGTACGTTCAGGTTTATAAAATCAAATATATTTAGTGAAAAAATTCCATGTGAAAGCCGGCAGGAGTATTTCATATATAGATCAACTTATTTCTTCAAACATATGATTCCTTTCTTTTTAATTAATTTTTGTGAAGTTGTGAGAAGGTACATATTTCTATCAGCATAAAAAAAGAGTTTGGGTCTCATAAGCAAGATCATATATAGTACAAAAAATTAAGCTATGATTATTTACAACAACATAAGGAAATTAATGACATTTTTAGAAAACTAGGAAAGCATTTTCTCCCTTTGATTTGGTTCTTGATTTGACATTATATCCTGTATAATTAAGCAAGGTGTTAACAGGGACAAATGGTTGAAAATTATGCATAATCCTTTAGATAACGAATTAATTTCTTGGACCAGTACTAATTGATGATGACAGTATAATTTACAATAATGCAGGTGCCAATTTTATAATCCAAATGCTTGGTCTGTCTTGTCATTGATTAAAAAAAATAAGCGCACTTTAAATTAATTATTCATCCCATTAAAATAGTACCCATGTCTTAACAACCCAAACCAACTACTCCTAAAGACCGATAAAAAAAAACCCAACTCCTTAAGCATTCAAAGTCAATACAATTGCGTGATGACAATCATATTTTCCTGAAAGATAAATAATACCAATAATGAATGAGAAAAAGAGTGGGAACATGCCAACCTAATCTCTGCATGATGAATTTATGATGTTTCTTATCTTTGTATTAGGTGGCTAATTAGAAAAATCCTTTAAAAAAAGGTGAAAGATATGGTGAAATCATAATTCTCCCTACCCTAAATATGAATGTCTTTTTTATATGGTACATAGTATATACAATACAAAGTATTTTCAATCCCTCCAGGTCAGCTTAATTATGCCAAAATAAAAGTTGGCTTGCAAGCCAAGCCTAGTAGTAGAAAGATGTCCCAATCAGTTCTTTAAGCAGCCCTGCCTTCCCCTAATCTAAAACAATTCATGTACAATTGCTTTGCTATTGGACCAGACCGAGTCATTAGCTACATCAAAAGAAGCCTAATTAAATAATTTCTCAAATTAGGTAGACAGACTATGGCCATTATAGTTGACAAGATTATTATTTTATTATTAATCAGAATAAAAATAAAGTGATAGGTTTTGATTCTTGAAAGGCGAAATTAAAAAATATATTTTTTTAAAAAAATGGACGATAATTAATTACTTTTGAACTGAAAAATTATTAAAAATTTTGGCTACCTAATTTGCTAGTACGTCTATATAACATGTACATGTAAATGCCAATTGGCACACCTTCAAATATTCCAAGCAAGCAAGGAAGTAATTTCTTTTCAATTGCTACAATCGATAAGGCTTCTTTTTTTTTTTTTCCTTCTATACGCAAGACATGGCCGTTTCTACTGCTTTGTTAATTGTTCTGCTAGCAATTCCAGCAGCGTATGGTGCACAGCACACTGTTGGTGGTAACTCAGGCTGGGACACCGGAGTTGATTACACAACTTGGGCTGCTGGTCAAACATTCAGTGTTAATGACACTCTTTGTAAGTTTTTTTTTTTTTTTTTTTAATATCTGATTCTAATTCATTAATTATAACCAAATATCAATTCTTACTATCAATCAATTTATTTCAAAAAACAGTGTTCACATATACTTCAAACCACCAAGTAGATCAAGTATCTAAAAGTGGCTACGACAGTTGCAGTTCAGGTAATCCCATACAAACTTACACCGGTGGAAGCAATACAGTTACCTTGTCCACTGCAGGAAGTATTTATTTCATCTGTCCTGTAAGTGGTCACTGCGGGCAGGGTATGAAATTGGCCGTCAATGTTGGAGCTGCAAACGCCACCCCTCCGACCACCCCTGGCACCTCTCCCACCACCCCTGGCACCACTTCTCCTCCTCCCCCTTCTTCCACTACACCTTCTGGTAATGGAGCAGCTTCCATTTTCTTCAATTTGATCCTTGGTTCTTTGCTTCTGTTGGGTACAACTTTTGCATTGATGGGCTAGGGGAGAGGCAGTGCTGCTATTTATTTTTCATGTTCTTTTCATAGTTGAAAATTGTGTGGTTTTATTGGATGAGACCTCTGTAGATTTCTCTGTTTTTATCATCATACTGAATAAATTGATTTTGATTCATAGCTTCAATTCAATTTTTCTCTCTCTTCTTACTATATATATATAACAGTTACAAGGAATTCATATCACCTGCGTAATCCCTGCCATGTTATGCATGATGATATTAAATCTAATCATGTCCTCAAAATTGACAAGTTTTATATGATCTATCGATTGATAAATCGAAATGCTTGAGCAGGTGAGCTTTTTACTTTTATTTTTTGGAATTAATTTGTGAACATGATAAACCGGGTAAATTGTCTCCCTTGCCATAGCACTTTTTATCAACTTAAAAGTATTAGATTTAAATTCCCTCCCACTAAAAAAAACATAAAGAAAAGTTATATCATAGTTATAAATTGACTTTTGGAAAGAAAATAAAAGAACTTCCAAAAAAATATGTCAAACTAAGAATAGTATCAAACTTAATTTTAAAGAAAAACTGAAACTTGAATAAATTTTGTGAATGTAATTGTCTCTTTTCAACGTGAGAAGAGAGTTCATTAGCTTATTATATTTATAGAAATTGTTACAGAAGAGAATTATACAATAAAGGAAAAGATAATATATCAATCCCAGTTTCTGTG